>CM070599.1:13949108-14149445 GCA_036346395.1 Hsuehochloa calcarea | reverse complement strand
ACATCTCACAAAAGTGAGGCCCTTGGGGCTCACCTTCCTCCCGCAAACAAAAGCGTTGGCAAAAGCCGGTGAGTACTTTGAATGTACTCTGCAAGACTTACATGTGGAATAACAAACCTGTACATATACTACATGCAAGCTCATTGAAGTGGAGGTCAGATATTTCATTTTAGCATAAAGCAAGTTTCATTGCAATAGTGTAATAGATTGAAAGCAATTTAACAAATCTGTTTTTAATGTTCAAATAACCGAAAGAACAAAAATAAGAGCAGTAGATAGAAGACAACGACAACTCGAAGTGACTAACCCAATAGTCACTACAACAATAGTATGAATTACCCATTCATACCAACCATGTCAAGTTTTAATTTTAAAACAAATGTTGTAGTCTAACTCTTGAAGACCTCCCCAAGCGTGTCCATAACCTAGGACGAGGCTATTCAATAGTTTTATCCTCGCAGGTGTACCAACTTACCCACATGCCGACCGCCTTTTGCCACATGATTAAGCACACTACCTTTGGTATGCCTAAGACGGCTAAGTCCTACGAGACGCTTCCAATATTATGTATTAACTCGAGTCGCCTGTATGGATAGAAACCCATACGTTGTGTCGGGTCGTGGCCCACTCGGACAACTACCCGTCACGGGTAAAGCCTTGACAATCTGGCGACCCTCGAGGTGGAGAACCTTCCCGGCAATCCCCACCACCGCACACCCAATACAAACACAAGAACACAAAGCGTGTTTCACACCACACACGCAAAACTTTTCCTCCTGCGACTCGGAGATAACACACGCCAAAGTACTAAGTCAAGAGGGGTCCTATATATCCCTCATGTGGTTAGTACGCAATAGTGCTTGGTTTAGTGTAACAAGATGTTCGGTCCTTGATGACTGGGGCACCATTCCGATCACACCCAAAAACACCACACCAACATACCATTATGCCCAAGTCCAAATCAGTTTTCATTTTCAGTTTTTGATTTGCAAAATTAACAAAGCACCAAGTGCTGGACATAATGGAAGAATAATAATTTTTGTGTGATCAAGACCATCGCCTAAGTCGATGATCGCCCCAAAGCTACCGAACTAAGCATGGCTAAGCATAAAGATTCGTATTCTACTAAGCGACAAGAGTTCATCCATCGAGCTCTAATCACAGCAAATAACCTAGGCTCAAGTAGTAGAGAATAAACAACATCCTACAGATTATGCAACTATAGGATCAACTAATCATAATTTAACACAAAGTAGCAATGCATACATACAGTTGAATTCGAAATATTAGACTTGTAAAATATTAGGATTAGCATGATCAAACTGCTTGCCTATTTGTTGTGGGTCAAGATGTTGCTGGGGATCACTCTCGGTATCAATGTGCTGGTCGGAACCTAACGAAAGAACCAAAAAGAACCGATAAGAACGAAGAAAACACCAAGACCCAACAGAAAAAGTTCTCCAAAAGTTCTGAAAATTTTACAGTAGCAAGAGCATGATTTATAAAGAATTTAGCAACAAGAACCAATTGATTTGGATTCTTAATGCCAAAGATATGCTAAAAACAATTTTGCTCAGCCCTTATAAATAAAAAATGCTACTGTTCATTAGCAAAATTTTCTGGAGCTAAACTGAGGTTGGAAACATTTTTAGATTAAAGTTTAATTAAAAATATAACTAACAAAATTTGAATCAACCGAAAAGGAATTAAAATGAAATAGTTATGCATTCTACAAGCTAACTACATTTTTCAGTTGACAAATAATCTTTTCGGGAAAAATCAGAAATTAAATCGACGTGGGCGAACTTGGATCGTTGATCTCGGATCCAACGGTCCAAGTCCACGGGATAACGCGCGCACGCGGGATTCACAAACCCTAAACGCTCACCGTTGGATCTGGATCCAATGGTTCACGTGGATCAGGACGTTCGGGCGGTCCGAACGTTCACACGCATAGGAGCCGTTGATCTTGGATCCAACGGTCCACACGGATCGAACCTTTCGGACGGTCCGAACATTCACTCGAATCGGGACCGTTGATCTTAGATCCAACGGTCCGAGTTCACGGAATGACGCGCGCACGCGCGACTCACAAGCCCTAAACGTTCACCGTTGGATCTGGATCCAACGGTTCACGTGGATTAGGACGTTCGGGCGGTCCGAACATTCACCCGCACAGGATCCGTTGATCTTGGATCCAACGGTCCAGACGGATCGAACCTTTCGGACGGTCCGAACGTTCATTCAGACCTGGACCGTTGATCTTGGATCCAACGGTCCACGGTGAACGTCGTTCAAACGCTCGTCCCTGTTTTCATCCGACAAAACGACGGTGAAGGGAGGATCATCGCTGGCGACTCTGGCCGCGGCGGTGCGAGCAAGTGTCCAAAATGGGTTCCTAACAACATTGCGCACCCAATGGTACCAATGGTTTCAGCTGCGGCGTTCTAGAACGCCGGCAAGCCGGAGATGACAGAGATGACCGAAAACGGTCAAAAACGAAAATGGCAAATGAGCTCTGCTGCGGTCCAAGGGAGCGAGTGCCAAGCATCTAGGGACTAATAAGAAGTTACCTGAGCCCAAAGAAGGCACAGAGGAGAGTCGAATCGGCTCGGGTGAAGAAGAGTGGCGGTTTCGGCCGAAAAGGGGGCAATCCGAAATTGATCTGCTCTCTGCTGTCAAAAGCAAAATTGACAGAGGGTTAATACTCTTCGAGATGCCAAGTAACTGAGGAAGCAAAGGTTTTGAAAGAGAATGCCCGGAACACCACTTTCACCGAAGGACTCGAAGCTTCAACAATGGCGGCCGGGAGCAATTTTTACGATTGAGCTCACTCAGTGTACTAGAAACGATGTTGGAGCATCGAGGGTGTTGAAAAGATGCTAAGGAAGCAACTGGAGGAGTCTTATAGGCCGAGAAGCAAGGAAGAAGCAACGGGAGGGAAAATGGTGGGGCGCTGTGTTGAGGTCGGCCGAGAGCAACGGGGGCAGGTAACAGCAGGGGAGACGACGACTATGGAGGCGGCCGGACGGGAGCATTAAATGCGAAAGAGCCGTTGGCCGAAAGTAGAGATGACCCGACGCTGCCACGCTCTGCAATTTTCACCAGCCACTGTTGACTTCGGCCGAGCGCGCGCGAGCGGAGGAAGACGAAAGAGGACAGCCGTTGGATTTAATCGGACGGCTGAAAAAGAGCGGGGTGATTACAACGATTCGATCGCGCGCTTGATCTCGGGCCGTTGATCTGGATCCTACGGTTCACGTTGCGCGAGGCGTTCGGACGGTCCGAACGTTCACGCGATCGTGGGCCGTTGATTTAGAATCCAACGGTTCAAATGGATCAGGGCGCTCGGATGGTCCGAACGTTCACGCGATCGTGGGCCGTTCGATGCCGATCCAACGACGCACAACGCTCGCGCCCAAACGACCGAGGCGGTGCAGTTAGTTGACTGAACCAAATCAAGTGGCTCGAGCCCGAGTCTGATCCGAACCCGAGGAACAGTGAAAACCAGTTAGGGTTTGAATTAAAGGCTGATTTTTGAAGAATTTGTTTAAGGCAGCAAACAAGCTCCAAAAATCATGAAATTTTAACTGGAGGTTGCTGACAGCAAGAGGAACCTTACATCAAGTTTTCAGAGACTTTTATGCACTGCATTTTTCTCCAGAAATTTCAGAAGGTGTGAATTAGGGTTTGACCAAGGTTTGAGTGGCCTCAAAAATTATCAAATAATTTCTGAAAATTATGAAATAATTCTGAGGTGTTAAACATCAACCCTAGGTCCAAATGAAAATTATTTTCAGGGGTTGGGCACCAGATTTTCATTAAGGAGATTTGTGTTGGTGTCCAAATGGCAATTTGATTTTTGATTTCACATAATTCCTTTACAAAAATTATGGAACTGATTACAAAAATCAAGATCAGAGAAAAAGTTTTAATTTCTCCTCATTTTTATTACATTTGAAACACAAACCAATTTTGGGATGTTACAAAACCTCCGCTCTTACGTAAATCTCGCTAGAGATTTGGCTTACTCGAGAAAGAAAGAGGGGTAGTCTGCACGCAGACGATCTTCCCTTTCCCAAGTGGCTTCATCTTCAGAATGGTTCGACCACTGAACTTTAAGGAACTTGATGGCACGATTCCTTGTTCTTCGTTCAGCCTCATCGAGTATGCGAACAGGGTGCTCGCGATAGGTCAAATCTTCTTGGACATCGAGAGTTTCCAACGGAGCTTCCTCTGTTGGAACACGGAGGCACTTCTTTAATTGGGACACATGGAACACATCATGTACCCCCTCAAGTGCAGCAGGCAATTCCAACTTATAGGCGACAGCTCCTTTCTTCTCGACGACGCGGTAGGGACCGACATATCGAGGAGCTAGCTTGCCCTTGACGCCGAAACGTTGATGGCCCTTCAAAGGAGAAACCTTGAGATAAACAAAGTCATCAGGCTCAAAGCTCAACTCGCGACGACGGCGATCCGCATAGCTCTTTTGCCTGGATTGAGCTGTGCGTAAACGATCACAAATAAGCTGGACTTGACTCTCGGCCTCATTGATCGAGTCCGGGCCAAAGAATGGTCTTCGCACGGTCTCGCACCAATTCAACGGGTTTCGCACTTTCTCCCGTATAAGGCCTCGAAGGTGCCATGCCGAGACCGGCTTTGAAAAGTCGTTGTTATAAGAAAACTCGGCGAATGGCAAGCATTTTTCCCAATGCTTGCCGTAAGAAAGAACACAAGCACGAAGCATGTCTTCCAACACTTGGTTGACCCTCTCGGTTTGACCATCGGTTTGAGGATGATATGCGGTGCTAAAGTTAAGATGGGTTCCCATAGCCTCTTGCAAGCTATGCCAAAATCGAGAAGTGAACAGAGAACCACGATCCGAAATGATCGTCTTTGGTATCCCATGCAAACTTACAATTCTGGAGACATAGAGCTCGGCTAAGAGGCCCACGCGAAGCTGAGTCTTGACAGGAAGGAAATGAGCTACTTTAGTCAATCGATCGATGATAACCCAAATAGCATCGTTTCCCCTGGGAGACCTGGGTAGACCGGTGATAAAATCCATCCCGATCGAGTCCCACTTCCACTCTGGAATTGGCAAAGGCTGAAGCAGTCCTGCTGGACGCTGATGCTCGGCCTTGACACGACGACACACGTCGCACTCGGCAACAAACTTTGCAATTTCCCGCTTCATTCGAGTCCACCAAAATCCCTGACGAAGATCTTGATAAATCTTTGTGGCCCCGGGATGAATAGACAAAGGCGAATCATGGGCCTCGCGGAGAATTAAATCCCGCAACTCCATGTCCTTTGGAACCACAAGGCGTTGCCCGAACCTTACAACACCATGCTCATCCTCAAAGAAGCACTTGGCTGTTCCGTTCTTGACATTTTCCTTAATGCGGCTCACCCCAGCATCCGATTGCTGAGCGACCTTAATCCGATCCACCAAGGTTGGTTGCACAACCAAGGCAGCGAGGGACCCATGCTCAACCAATCCCAAGTTGAGACGCTGAAAGTCCTCCAGAAGGGTGGGTTGACGTTCCTGGAGCAACAAGGCATTGCAATGCGCTTTGCGACTGAGCGCATCGGCAACGACATTTGCCTTGCCCAGATGGTAGTGAATACCCATGTCATAGTCCTTGATCAACTCCAACTATCTCTTTTGCCTGAGGTTCAGATCTGGTTGGGTGAACAAATACTTTAGGCTTTTGTGATCCGAATACACTTCGCAACGATTACCGATTAGGTAATGTCGCCAGATCTTAAGTGCATGAATCACCGCAGCTAATTCCAAGTCATGGGTAGGGTAGTTGAGTTCATGAGGTCTCAATTGCCTTGATGCATAGGCCACTACCTTGCCTTCTTGCATAAGGACACAACCGAGTCCTCGGCGAGAAGCATCGCAAAAGATATCGAAGCTTCGATGAATATCGGAAGAACGAGCGGGAGCGGTGGTCAAACGCTTCTTAAGTACTTGAAACTTTCCTCACAAGCATCGGACCACAAGAACTTCTTGTCCTTCTTGAGCAACTCCGTCATCGGCCGCGATCTTGGAGAAATTTCGATAAAACGGCGATAATATCCCGCTAAACCGAGAAAACTCCGCACTTCGGTTATCGAAGTAGGCTGAACCCATGAAAGAACATTGCTGACCTTGCTAGGGTCAACGGCCACGCCTCCTGCTGAAAGAACATGACCCAGGAAGGCCACTTCCTTCAACGAACGCGCACTTGTCGAACTTTGCATACGGTGGTGCTCACGGCTTGCCTAACACAAGCCTCGGATGCTCAAAGATGTTCCTCATCGCCCTTGGAATAGATGAGAATATCATCGATGAAGACCACGACAAACTTATCCAAATACTCCATGAATACCGAATTCATGAGGTTCATGAACAAGGCGGGAGCATTGGTTAAGCCAAATGACATGACGGTGTACTCATACAAGCCGTAGCGAGTAGAAAAAGCCGTCTTTGGAATATCCTCAGGTCGTATCCGAACTTGATGATATCCCATTCTCAAATCAATCTTGGAGAATACTCGAGCTCCAGTTAATTGATCAAAGAGATCATCGATGCGGGGCAATGGATACTTGTTCTTTACCGTTACCTCATTAAGCGGACGGTAATCAACACACATGCGTAAAGTATTGTCCTTCTTCTTTACGAAGATTGCAGGACAACCCCACGGAGATGAGCTAGGGCGGATGAAATCTTTTTCTTGCAGCTCATTCAGTTGCTTCTTCAACTCCACCAACTCGTTCGGTGGCATCCGATAATGCCTCTTTGAAATCGGGGCAGTACCGGGAACCAACTCGATGACGAATTCGAGGTCTCGAACTGGTGGCATCCCGGGAAGATCCTCAGGAAAGACATCAATGAAGTCACAAACTGCTGGGACTTCACTAATATCTAGAGCGGGCTTCGCTTCAAGCACGAAGAGATGCGGACCTAGCAGCTTCGGCGAAAAGCGAACCTGCTCGCCGGAAAGACTAGATAGAGAGACGCACTTCTGGGCACAATCGATGTGTCCCTTATGCTGAGACAACCAATCCATGCCAAGAATTACATCTAGACTTGCCGAATGGAGGAGGATGAGATTCGCGAAGAATTTCACGCCCTCAATCTCAATTGGAACATCCCTACACTCCAACTCAGCTCTCAACTCCAAACTAGGAGAGCGAATGAGCAATGGGATCAACAATGGAGTGAAAAGGAGCTCACTAATAGCAGCAAAAGACTCAGAAACAAAAGAATGAGATGCTCCTGAATCAAACAAAACAGTGGCAGGATAAGAGTTAATGTAAAGGGTACCCGACGACGCGTCAGGCGCCTCCGTGCCTCCTCTGCTGAGATGAGGTTGACGCGACCACTACCCACGCCTTGGGTAGTAGGGACTATCTTCAGGTCCCGCGAAGAACCACCTCCTTGCCCGCGTCCTCCATTAGGACGAGGGGCTGCTCCTGTCTGCTTGGGGCAATTGTTTGCATAATGCCCCTTGTCGTTGCAGAAGAAGCAGGTGACATCCGTAGCTGTGCGGAGGCCTCCTGGCTGACCCGCAGGTGCACGTGATTGGGGCACGGCCTGCGAAGGATGAGGGGCAGGTGCTGACGACCTCAGGGGTGCCGAAGGCTGAAGACGGGACCCCGGAGACTGCCCAACACGAGGACGGAAAGAGCGGCTCAGGCGACTTGTGGGCCTCCCACTTGCGCTTGCGGGAATCCACAAGTGCTCTCCCCGCGTGCTCAGCGACGATGGCCTTGTCCACCAAGGTCTGGAAATCAGGGAAGTCAACGATAGATAGCTTGTCCTGCAGCTCCTCAGACAAACCATCCTTGAACTTCTCTTGCTTGGCCTCATCAGTGGCCACCTCTTCCGGAGCATAACGAGCCAAATGGTTGAACTCGTATAGGTACTCCGTAACTGAGAGACGCCCTTGTCTGAGCGACAAGAACTCCTTCTTCTTCAGCTTCATCAAGCCGGAAGGAATGTGAGAGCGACGGAAGGCAGTACGGAACTCCTCCCAAGTGACGGTGTGACCGTCCGGCTGCATGGCGAGGAAGTTCTCCCACCAAGACAAAGCTGCACCCTCTAGCTGGTGCGATGCGAACAGCGCCTTCTCGTGCTCCACGCATCTGCGCTATCTGGGTTCGCCAACGAGCACGGCCAATCGTCTGCGGCCAAGCGGTCCTCGACACGGAGAACGTAGGGGGTGAGTGCGAAGAAACTCCGCAAGTCCCCACGCGCCGATGACCACTCCTTGCCCGGATCTGAAGCACCGTAGAAGGCGGAAGTGTTGCGCGCGATGACGCCCGTAAGAACCCTCTGTCCTCTCGCTGCGGTTGCGCTCGATCCGAAGAAGGACCTCGGCCATGGTCGGAGGAGGAGGAAGATCCTCGTCCGGACCAGCTGACTGGCCTTGGCCGCTACGAGTGCGCCCGGCCATCCTGTTACAAGAAACTTAGGTTAAAACTAGACTCAAAGATCAAAGCCGAAAGAAAGCGAAAAGCTAACGACTAGGGGAATGGAATATCACCCTAACCGAAAGCCAAAAATAGTATGTGTATTATCTTAAACCTGCTTATAAAAAAAAACTCCAAAAACGGCAAGGAATCATAAAACCAAAGCTCAACTCCCCAATGCAACTAACCCGTATTGAATGAACGAGTAATTGATTGAGAAGATAAAAATCAGAAGATTAAGGTAAGATCTATTACCACTAAAGAGCAAGGTTCAGTCAACGAAAATAGTGTTAGATACTTAGCTAACTAGTATCACATCTTACCCTTTTTAACCCCACAAGTTTTAGTTGATTATCCTCTCATTTTCCACCCTATTAGAAACCATCGAACTTGCTGTCCGGAAATTGAAGTTGCTGTAGTGATTTTGCATCCAAGCTCCAGCCGAAGTCTTCCCCTAGAAACTTCAAAATCTGGCACACTTCAATTTGCCAAGCTCAGTGGTTCTATCAGAAACCATTGAGCTCGCTGTCTGGAAATTGAAGCGTCCGGTCCAGATTCCGCATCCAAGCCTCTAGTCGAAACCTTCAGTCCAGAAACTTCAAAAACCCTAAGCACTTCAATTTGCCAAACTCAGTGGTTCCCAAAATCCATTTAATCGATAACACTATCTTTGAAAAGGAGATGAGAGGAAAACAACTTTCAAAACTCAAATTAGAGTAAGATGAGAGGAGAAAGCTAAGATAGGTAAGGAATAAAATCTGAGAACTTACTTAAGCTTTCATAAATCATTTGATACTTTGAAAATAAAGATTTCCAAAATATCCTAAAGACGACCAACTTGGGTTACTACGGTCAGTATGGCTCTGATACCAAACCTTGTGAGACCCCGGTTTATCCAGCTTGTAATGCTTAACCATCCATTCGGTCCTAGCATCACAAAACAGATAATCCGAGACTCGAGACATGTATACTTCCCAGAATGCAGTATACACACCTCTTTACAAAGCTCATGCATCAATTCCATTCATCCACATAGAACCGAAACACGTAAGTAAGTATATTAATAATATCAAACCGAGTCATTACAAAGAGAGGCCAACCGCCAGCAGAAAAGAGACAACAATAATTAAGCAATGAAGCAAAAGTGCCATAAGATGGCTACAACAAAAGAGCCAATCAGTGTGCCTTTAACCCACAAGGCAACCGACCGGACCGCCAAGCTAGTCGCCAAACCCGAAGCACATCTCACAAAAGTGAGGCCCTTGGGGCTCACCTTCCTCCCCTGCAAACAAAAGCGTAGGCAAAAGCGGTGAGTACTGAATGTACTCGCAAGACTTACATGTGGAATAACAAACACTGTACATATACTACATGCAAGCTCATTGAAGTGGAGGCTGTATGTTTCATTTTAGCATAAAGCAAGTTTCCAGTTGCAATAGTGTAATAGATTGAAAGCAATTTAACAAATCTGTTTTTAATGTTCAAATAACCGAAAGAACAAAAATAAGAACAGTAGATAGAAGACAACGACAACCTGGAAGTGACTAACCCAATAGTCACCACAACAATAGTATGAATTACCCATTCATACCAACCATGTCAAGTTTTAATTTTAAAAACAAATGTTGTAGTCTAACTCTTGGAAGACCTCCCAAGCGTGTCCATAACCTAGGGCGAGGCTATTGAATAGTTTTATCCTGCGCAGGTGTACCAACTTACCCATATGCGGACCGCCTTTTGCCACATGATTAAGCACACTACCTTTGGTATGCTGCACGACTAAGTCCTACGAGGCGTTTCCAATATTATGTATTAACTTCGAGTCGTATGGATAGAAACCCATACGTTGTGTCGGGTCGTGGCTGACCTCGGACAACTACCCACAGGTAAAGCCTTGGACAAGCATGGCGCCCCTCGAGGTGGAGAACCTTCCCGGCAATCCCCACCACCGCACACCCAACACAAACACAAGAACACAAAGCGTGTTTCACACCACACACGCAAAACTTTTCCTCCTGCGACTCGGAGATAACACACGCCAAAGTACTAACTCAAGAGGGGTCCCATATATCCCTCATGTGGTTAGTACGCAATAGTGCTTGGTTTAGTGTAACAAGATGTTCGGTCCTTGATGACTTGGGCACCATTCCGATCACACCCAAAAACACCACACCAACATACCATTATGCCCAAGTCCAAATCAGTTTTCATTTTCAGTTTTTGATTTGCAAAATTAACAAAGCACCAAGTGCTGGACATAATGGAAGAGTAATAATTTTTTTGTGTGATCAAGACCATCGCCTAAGTCGATGATCGCCCCAAAGCTACCGAACTAAGCATGGCTAAGCATAAAGATTCGTATTCTACTAAGCGACAAGAGTTCATCCATCGAGCTCTAATCACAGCAAATAACCTAGGCTCAAGTAGTAGAGAATAAACAACAGCCTACAGATTATGCAACTATAGGATCAACTAATCATAATTTAACACAAAGTAGCAATGCATACATACAGTTGAATTCGAAATATTAGACTTGTAAAATATTACGATTAGCATGATCAAGCTGCTTGCCTATTTGTTGTGGGTCAAGATGTTGTCGGGATCACTCTCGGTATCAATGTGCTGGTGAACCTAACGAAAGAACCAAAAAGAACCGATAAGAACGAAGAAAACACCAAGACCCAACAGAAAAAGTTCTCCAAAAGTTCTGAAAATTTTACAGTAGCAAGAGCATGATTTATAAAGAATTTAGCAACAAGAACCAATTGATTTGGATTCTTAATGCCAAAGATATGCTAAAAATAATTTTGCTCAAATACTTATAAATCAAAATGCTACTGTTCATTAGCAAAATTTTCGGAGCTAAACTGAGGTTGGAAACATTTTTAGATTAAAGTTTAATTAAAAATATAACTAACAAAATTTGAATCAACCAAAAGGAATTAAAATGAAATAGTTATGCATTCTACAAGCTAACTACATTTTTCATTGACAAATAATCTTTTAGGAAAAATCGAAATTAAATCGGCGTGGCGAACTTGGATCGTTGATCTCGGATCCAACGGTCCAAGTCCCGAGATAACGCGCGCACGCGGATTCACAAACCCTAAGCGCTCACCGTTGGATGCGGATCCAACGGTTCCGCGGATCGGGGCGTTGGGCGGTCGAACGTTCACACGCATAAGAGCCGTTGATCTTGGATCCAACGGTCCACACGGATCGAACCTTTCGGACGGTCCGAGCGTTCACTCGAATCGGGACCGTTGATCTTAGATCCAGCGGTCGAGTTCACGGAATGAGCAGCGCACGCGCGCGACTCACAACCCTAAGCGTTCACCGTTGGATGCGGATCCAACGGTTCACGTGGATTAGGGCGTTCGGGCGGTCCGAACGTTCACCGCACAGATCCGTTGATCTTGGATCCAACGGTCCACCCGGATCGAACCTTTCGGACGGTCGAGCGTTCATTCGCACTGGACCGTTGATCTTGGATCCAACGGTCCACGGTGAACGTCGTTCAAACGCTCGTCCCTGTTTTCATCCGACAAAACGACGGTGAAGGGAGGATCATCGCCGGCGACTCTGGCCGCGGCGGTGCGAGCAAGTGTCCAAAATGGGTTCCTAACAACATTGCGCACCCAATGGTACCAATGGTTTCAGCTGCGGCGTTCTAGAACGCCAAGCAAGCGGAGATGATGAGAGATGACCAAAGCGGTCAAAGCGAAAATGGCAAATGAGCTGCTGCGGTCCAAGGGAGCGAGTGCCAAGCATCTAGGGACTAATAAGAAGTTACCTGAGCCCAAAGAAGGCACAGAGGAGAGTCGAATCGGCTCGGGTGAAGAAGAGTGCCGGTTTCGGCCGAAAAGGGGGCAATCCGAAATTGATCTGCTCTCTGCTGTCAAAAGCAAAATTGACAGAGGGTTAATACTCTTCGAGATGCCAAGTAACTGAGGAAGCAAAGGTTTTGAAAGAGAATGCCCGGAACACCACTTTCACCGAAGGACTCGAAGCTTCAACAATGGCGGCCGGGAGCAATTTTTACGATTGAGCTCACTCAGTGTACTAGAAACGATGTTGGAGCATCGAGGGTGTTGAAAAGATGCTAAGGAAGCAACTGGAGGAGTCTTATAGGCGAGAAGCAAGGAAGAAGCAACGGGAGGGAAAATGGTGGGTATTTGGGTTGAGGTCGGCCGAGAGCGGCGAGGCGAGGTAATAATGACGGGGAGGCGGCGACTATGGAGGCGGCCGGACGGAGCATTAATGCGAAAGAGCCGTTGGCCGAAAGTAGAGATGAACCGACGCGCCACGCTCGCAATTTTCACGACCATCGCATTGACTTCCGGGCGCGCGAGCGGAGGAAGACGAAAGAGGACACCGTTGGATTTAATCGGACGGTGAAAAAGAGCGGGTGATTACAGCGATTCGATCGCGCTTGATCTCGGGCGTTGATCGGATCCTACGGTTCACGTTGCGCAAGGCGTTGGACGGTCGAACGTTCACGCGATCGTGGGCGTTGATTTAGAATCCAGCGGTTCAAATGGATCGGCCGCTCGGATGGTCGAACATTCACGCGATCGTGGGCGTTCGATGCCGATCCAACGGCGCTGCAACGCCGCCCAAGCGGCGAGGCGGTGCGATTAGTTGGATGAACCAAATCAAGTGGCTCGAGCCCGAGTCGATCCGAACCCGAAAGCAAAGTGAAAACCGGTTAGGGTTTGAATTAAAGGCTGATTTTTGAAGAATTTGTTTAAGGCAGCAAATAAGCTCCAAAAATCATAAAATTTTAACTGGAGGTTGCTGACAGCAAGAGGAACCTTACATCAAATTTTCAGAGACTTTATGCACTGCATTTTTCTCCAGAAATTTCAGAAGGTGTGAATTAGGGTTTGACCAAGGTTTGACTGGCCTAAAAAATTATCAAATAATTTCTGAAAATTATGAAATAATTCTGAGGTGTTAAACATCAACCCTAGGTCCAATGAAAATTATTTTCAGGGGTTGGGCACCAGATTTTCATTGAGGAGATTTGTGTTGGTGTCCAAATGGCAATTTGATTTTTGATTTCACATAATTCCTTTACAAAAATTATGGAACTGATTACAAAAATCAAGATCAGAGAAAAAGTTTTAATTTCTCCTCATTTTTATTACATTTGAAACACAAACCAATTTTGGGATGTTACATTGACCTACCTAAAAACATGATGGGTCTTCTCTTGACTTGACGATCAACTCATATTCATCTCTTTCTTCGAGATCTTGTTATGCATCAACACATGATACATCCTTTTCTTGAATCTTGACTTGATGACGATCAACTCGTGATGCCATCCAAAGTCTTCATAACCCTGGAACATAATCTATTCATCCAACTCATGGAAAATGTTAGCCCCAGAATGATAAATAATAATTATCAAGATATACATGCAACAAATACTTCTAAACAAGCTATTGTAGAAAGGTGCGGTACTACCGCCAACTATCATGCGGTATTTCTGATGATCGGTAGTTCCGCACACCACTTGCGGTACTACTATTTTTGTTGAAGCACAAAAACACCCCTTCTGGAAAAAAACGTTCCGCCCAAAAAATCAGTACTTCCGCGGTGCGGTAGTTCCGCATCTATAATACCGGTACTACCACTCTTCCAGAAAATCAAAGAAGTCCAAAAAGGTTGCTCTCTGGAAAAAAAACATGACGCCCAAAATTCGGCACTACCGGCGTGCGGTAGTTCCGCAGTTAACAGTCGGAACTACCGATGTTTTTCAGAAAATAGATTTTGAATGCATGACTCCTTTGTCTTGAACCATGTTGATCTTTTATCATCTTTGCATTTCCTTTTCATATCATCATTCAGATTCCGGGACTAAGCCTTGAACACATCTTAGCACACACATTAGTCCCACAACACAATTACAAATAATTGAATATAAAGCAATATGAGTATATATGAACTACACAAGTTTTATATACTCAAAGAATTTGTTTCAAAGTAAAGATCCTTAATATATATGGGGAATGGAATATGGATTAATACTTATGAAACCACAAAATATAGAGTGAACTCCCCATAAATGTGTGCATACACAAATGTGTAATAAGAATCATATGCACATATTCAAGTTATACTTATGATGGAGTTCAACCTATATTTTGGATCAAGGAATGCAACAATATATAAGATTAAGATGTCGATTGCATACCTCGTTGAATTTCACATTTATATCCAAATGAGACTACACAAAAACAATACTAGACAAGAGAGTTAGTCTCATATTTAGATTTTTTATTAATCACCAAAATATTCTATTAACTCATAATGGCGGGTCTAGATCCTTCAATCTCCTCCTTTTTGGTGATTGATGACAAATCCATTATCAATAACAACATTTGGATATAAATAGACACAAGAGAAGAATTTAAGCTATTAAACTATGTCTATGCATGCCAAAAGGTGAAATTTAAAGCTTCAATCATTTTGCATATGACAATGATATATTTGTACATTCAATAAATTCTCCCCCTTTTGGTATATTAAACAAATCAAACATTCAAATGGAATAGTATTGATACAAACATTCTCCCCCTTTTGGCATTAATCACCAAAAACACAAAATAAAGTTTAGCCAAAAGGAGTCTTTAGAAATCAAGCAGCTTGGTCCCAGAAAGTATAAAATAGACTCATATGACCAATGGAGATTTTGTTATCAGGATATGAGAGGAGAAACAAAAATAGGTCACAAACCTATTGATCATATAACATTCTCCCCTTTTAAACCAAGAGATGAGAACCACTTGAAATGATATTTGAAATGCATTCAAATAATCTCCCTCTTGGAATCTTCTCAAGAATTTTTTTCAATATGCAAACAGATGTCAAAAGATATAGCCAATACTGAAAATGTGTGAAAACAAGCTCGGAAGAATATTAAATAAATTATAGAGCTAGTACTTAAAAATACACACAATTTTTATTTTCGGAGGCTTAACCAAATGTCAACCACTTTAAAGATTTGAAAATCACAAAGTTTCAGAAAACTAAAAATTTCAGGTTTTCAGATTTTGTCAATTCATTTGAGCTTCGAAAGAGAGCTGAAAAAATTACTAAAAATGTTCCAATAAATCTGAGAAGAAATTTCAACATAGAACAACTATAGAGGATCAAATTTTATCATTATAGCTTTCCCAAAAATGAACCTATTTAAAGATAAAAAATCACAAATCAGCTCAAAATAATGCAATATTATGAAATTTCAGCATTTGAACCAAGTGAGAAAAAGTCAAAAAAAATTTCAATTCAAGTCTAAATTCCTTAAAATTTTACAGAAATAAACTTTGGACTCCTAAGGAAATTTTCCAAGAAGAATTTTTGAAAAAGGAGTCTCCATTCAAAAGATATGCCAAATTGAGATTTGAAGGCATGATTTTTGATCAACGAGTAGAAAAATCAAAACTTTTATAAATTAAATCCAAATTCTTTGAAAATTTCTATATTTTAACTTTGAAAAAATTAATTTTCTTTCAAAAGATAATACAAAATGCGCATTGTAGGCATATAAAGAGAGAAATTTTGCAATGGATTTGTATGAGTTAGAAATACAATTTCAAGCCAAGATACACAAAAAAAATCTGGCTCAAATAGCGAAACTCACTATATGCAAGAATATGTCATATTTTGGGTCAAAACTAGTTTTTCGGTGAACTTCAAAAGAATATAACTTTTCAACGATTAGTCTTTTGCTAAAACTTTGAACTAGAGAAATGTTTGAAATAACCAACCCTATGAGTTTGGTATTGAAAACTTTTTCAAAAACTCAATAGATTCTGATTTAAGAAAATATGTCATTTAAATAATAAAAAAACAAGCTCATACAATATCATTTTGAGGCCAAATTTGATATTTGTTTTCTAAAAGAGAAATTTTTACTTCAAAAGCATTGGAAAACATTTGAAATATATATTTCAGTACTTATATCTAGTTTTCCATAATTTTTTGCCTTTTAAACAAGATATTTAATTTTTGACCAAAAAGGGTTTTGAAAAGGGTTAATCTTGCATATTATTGACAATTTCACTCCAAGAATATCAAATGGTGTAAATGAGAATGAAACAAATTCATTCACAAGATCCATAAATCATTTTAGGCAAATAGGTAAAATAGTTTTATCAATTTACACAAATTTTTTGTAACCCCAAAATCTTTTTAGAAAATTTTCAAAAAGAAACCCCCCCCCCCATTTACACAAGGGTTCTTCTCATTTGACACAAATGATTCTTTGGTTTCCTTGTCATCTTCTCCTTTGTCATCTCTTTAAAATATGTCCATTCGATTTGATCCAACTTGTAAGAGTAAATGATATCAAGAATAATTAATTCCATTTGTAGAAACTTGATACCACTTGTATGCATGACTGATATCCCTCTTATCTTTAACTTGAAAAGATACCACAAATCGGAGAGAGCTTTAGATAAGAGAAGATTTTGATCGGTAAGGAATGATATTTGATATCACTTCAAGGAGTAAGAAGATATCACTTGAAAGGATAAATCTCATGCCGAAATCAAGATGATCAAGAGAAACTACCACTTTTAGAGAGAATACCATTTTTAAGATGAAATATCACAATATGATCAAAATGACATATGGAGTCAAGAAAGTACTTGAGGGGTAGCTAGCAAGTATAACAAGGATCAACTTGACCAAATGAAGTAGCTAAAGTAGGTTTAGAATTGAGTAGAATGAAATGGTGTCTTGTGAAAAATCGGTAGTACCGAAAGCGTTTAACGTCTTGGTCATACCGAATCCGGAATCCGCAGATTATAACGCCGGTAGTTCCGATATTTCTGGAACTTCAAGGATTGAACTTGGAATTTGATAATTATGCAAATGATCCCTAGTGTTGCACTCAAATAAATGTCATTCGGGATCATTATGCATGAAAGAGACTAATGTCTATCTAAGAAAATAATTTGTATGAATTAAGCTTTGATTTTGCAAATGAAACTTTATTTGCATGAAATTTTCCAAAACAAACAAAAATGAGCATTTGGTTTATTTTAAAACATCCAATTGCATGTATGAGTTATAAATTCCATTATGAACCTTTTCATGTGAATAATTTTGGCTCATATAGCAAAACTCACTTAAGTGCTAGAATGTGACCATTTTGGTCAAAGTAAGATTTTGGACGAATTTCAAAATCAAATAACAATATTCTAGGTTTGTCTTTTGGAAATCTTCTGAATACCAAATATGTTTAGAATAACAAACTCTAGTATTTTCCTTTTGGCAAGTTTTTCAAATTCCATTTAGAATAGATTTTACACGAAAGTCTAGTTTAGGTCAAAAACAAGATACTATTATCTAGAATTTTGGCTAGAAACTTATTTTCTTTTAAAATAGGTTTTTTTTAGTCAAAACCTTTGGTAAACCTTTGAAAAGCATTTGTATACATTTTACAACTAATTTTTCAAAAGAATTACTAATAGTTATGCAATTTGAGTTTTGGCTAAAAGGCTCAATTTTGAAAAATAATACTAGCACTTAATTTATTTGGGCACACTTAGGGATGTGATATACATGATTATGATTTAGCATTCCCCCTTAATGTGCCACTACCATCTTGCTCAAGATTTTAATAATGAGGATTATGAACATGAGCAAGAATTTTCCCTTTTAAGATATTCATGAAATGCAACCTACACAAGGCATAAGGGGCTAAATACCTCAATGTAAATACTTGTTATCGAGATGACATTGGTTCTTGATATGACATGATCATCCTAAAGCTTGGCTCCAATTTTGCACATGATGGAATCCTACTCTTCATGTGAGCCAAACCTCCAATGCCTCTCCAAGTACCTATTAAGCATTTAAGCGCATTTTGGTACCCAATACTTGGTTGGGTCCATGAATGTTAGTCAAAATAGATTTGGGCACCCAAATAGCCCTAGCAACAATTTAATGTGAGCTAACATTTCTAGCAAACACATTGCCATTTATATCCTTCCTAAGCAAATAATCATTATTATAAATAATAGGCTTAGGAGTGATACCTTTGGGACAATCCTTACTAAGATGTCCCTTTTCTCGGCAATTGTAGCAAGTTCGATATTTATTTTCACCCTATGCCTTCTTTACTTGCTCCTTGCCGGTTTGCCTCTTTCTTAATGATTGTGACTTGTCATTCACTAGATTTGGGCACACCGAGGCAAAGTGGCCCTTTCCATTACATCCATGGCACTTGACATTCTTTGTATATCTTGCATTGTGCCTTGTCTTGCTATTCTCCTTCTTCTTAGGAGTGAAACCTATACCTCTCTTATCATGCAAACCTCTTTGCTTGCTCAATATATCTGTAATATCCCGAAATTTATTCGGGCGAATATGAGAGTATTCGGGATAAAGAGTTAAACAAGGATTATAATTTTCAGTGATCTCAAGGGGGTTTCCGCGAATTCCCGACAACCTGGGCATTGGGCCACGGCCCATGTGGCCCAAGAGGGGGCTGGCCAAAGGGGGGATGACCTGTCCCCAAAAAAAACACTAAACCCCCTTCCCCCTTTCCCCTTTCCCCCACTTGGAGCCGCCACCCTCCTCTCTGCCGTGCGTCACCTTCTCCTTCCCTCTGCGTCAGATTTGTTCATCAGATTTGGGTAAGTTCCGTACGTTTTCTGATCTGTTCACCTCTTAGAAAGTTGTAGCCCTTGGTCTTAGATTCATTTAGCCACCGAGATCATCTGATTTGGAGTTACGGTTTAGGAGATATGGCCATTTTTGTACGACTGTTCAGGAGAGATGACGGGATTTGGCAGTTTGCTTGTCTGGCCATTATAAATTATTTAGAGACCGAATAAGAAAGGCTACCCAACATGAATGTTGTAGATAATTCAGTAAGCTTTCCAAGTTGATAAAGAACACAATTTTTAGAGTTGGCAATCAAAAGTATGGAATTTTAACCGCGCGCTATTCTGTCTATCTGAGATCTGGGGACTGTTGGTTTGTTCCTCGGTTTTGATCTAGTTAGTATCAGATTCAGAACCTCCACCCAACTAGGTTATTATATCCCTTTAAATAATATTTCTAAGTTGATAAATATCACCTCCATTGGATCAGTATAATGAAAGTTACATCATTTTCTTTTTATCGCTGCTCAATTACAGACGATGATGTTTGTCAGTTGTTTTCAACTGCGGTTTAGCCAACTGTTTTGGCCGAATCAAAGTACCCCGTCAACTAGAGTTTTGTAGAGGTATGCGTTAATTTTCATTGGGAACTAGTTCCAGGTCGTTTCGAGTCCCAGATAATTATTTATGAGTTTATTTGTACTGCTGTCCAGTTGGTTGGGCAGATGGCTGAAATGAGTATTGTCCGTTTATATTCGTGGTTTGTGTCGGTTAATAGGAGGGATAGTGTGGGTCTCCCGTACCTAAGCCATGCCACGTTATTTTTATTTCGGGATCATACTTGTGTAGGCGGTGAGGCGTCGCGTGTGGGAACACCTTCGTTGCTTGCTAATGCGTCGCAACGCGAAAGGCAAGTACATTGAAATTATTTACATTGATGAATGATGTGTGTTTGTGTTCATGCTAATATTTCTATGATCCATGTTTTCAATCAAAGATGTTAATCAATATTCATATTCCATTACATGCAATTCCAATGTGTTAAGATATATTGATTTACGTACTGCGCTTTCATTGTTGGTTGTTGTGCCGATGAGTTGATGATCCATGTTCATATTCCATGATGTACATTCCGTTCCTATTTGATAATCCATGAGGAGGAAAGTGATAAAATTCATTGCATATGTTCATTCAATTCATGTGTTGTTCATATGCATTCCACGGGAGTGGATTTGTAAAGACCCATCAACTCCAGTATGGGCATGTAAGACCCACCATTCTAATGCGGGTAGTTTTAGACACCTGTATGAAACATTCTTCATACGGTAATTTGGTCCCCGGACTTTGTTAAGTACGGGCTTAAGTGAACACCGACTTGTGTCTCACTCGCTATACCGGTATGAGCATGTGTTAGTCCATTCATTTCAATGCATCCATTCATTCCATCCATATTGTGTCCAAGCTAAGGTACAATCTCCTTTCTGTCTCACAGCTTCTCGATGATGGCTATGAGACTAGATTTAAGAAGAACGCTTGTCGGGTGCTTGATTCTTTTGGTGAGCTCATTTTTGGAATTTCTAGAGTTGGTAGAATATTTGGAGCTGATTTTTCTGAATCTCTTGCCGGATCTCTCAAATGTTTAGTTGCATCTTCTTCGATATCGGCTTTGCATCGACGCTTGGGGCACATTGGTTTTGATCATCTGACACGAGTTAGCGGCCTTGATCTCATGAGAGGCTTGCCTAAACTCAAAGCTGTCAAAGATGTTGTATGTGCTCCCTGTAGGCATGGCAAGCAAGTTGCCGCCTCACACCCTTCATTGACTATGGTCATGGTGACCGACGGACGGGACGGTTGCTTCATATGGATCTTGTTGGTCTGCTAGGGTTCGATCGATCGGTGGCAATTGGTACATTCTTGTCATAGTCGATGATTTTTGAGATATTCTTGGGTGTTCTTTCTTGCTTGAAGGATGAGGTCTTTGATCATTATCATGATCTTGTTCTTCGTTTGGCTTCGAACTTCCCGGTGCCTTGAGAGCAATCCGCGATGACAATGGCACGGAGTTCAAGAATGCCTCGTTGCCTCTTTGTCTTTGGCGAGGTATTGAGCATCGTTCTCTTCTCCACACGTCCCTCAACAAAATGGCGTTGTGGAAAGGAAGAACAGGACCTTAGTCTCGATGGCTAGGACGATGCTAGATGAGTATAGCACACCGAGGAGGTTTTGGGCCGAAGCTATTGCTACAGGCTTGCCATATTTCAAATCGTGTCTTTCGAGACCGTCTTTGGGCAAGACCTCTTATGAGCTTCGTTTTGGCGAAAAACCTCGGTTCGCACTTTCGAGTCTTTGGATCGAAGTGTTTTATTCTCAAGACAGGGAACCTAGATAAATTTGAATCAAGAACTTATGATGGTTTATTTCTAGGTTATCCTGCTCATTCGAGGGGTTTTCGGGTTTTTAATGTTGAAACTAACATTGTCCGGAGACATGCAATGTCACTTTTGATGAGACTAGCCTGCGGCTAGATCCGATGTTTGAGTGACTTACGGTGACAGAGAGCATATTTGTTGAGGAAGATGAGGATGAAATTGATGATGCTCCTCCACTTTCGCTAATGCTCGATTCCAGCTCCGAACACAGCACGATCGCTACACCTCCAATTGAGGCTCTGCTGCATCTTCTTCATCGCAGCCAGATGCGGAGGTTGAGGAGATACTATCTCCCAGCGCTCCTTTGCACATCGAGAGCGGCACCCTTGGATCGGATGATTGGTAGTCTCCATGAGCGAGTCACTCGCTCCTGTATCATGATCCGAGTCTTTTCTCTCACTCTGCATTTGTAGCGTCTTTTGAACCCAAAGATATATCACATGCTTTATCTGATACTAGTTGGGTCAATGCCATGCATGAGGAGTTAGAAAACTTTGAAAGAAATAAAGTCTGGAACCTTGTAGAACCTCCTAGTGGTCATAATGTAATTGGTACCCGTTGGGTGTTTAAAAATAAACAAAATGAGGATGGTTCTGTGGTTAGAAACAAGGCTAGGTTGGTAGCTCAGGGTTTTAGCCAGGTTGAGGGGTTAGATTTTGATGAGACCTTCGCTCCTGTTGCTAGATTAGAAGCCATTCGCATCATGCTTGCATTCGCTGCATCTAAAGGTTTTAGGTTGCATCAAATGGATGTTAAGAGTGCTTTTCTGAATGGTTTTATAGAGGAGGAAGTGTATGTTAGGCAACCCCCTGGCTTTGAGGATCCCAAGCACCCTGATCGTGTCTTTAAGCTATCCAAAGCCTTGTATGGTCTTAAGCAAGCCCCTAGAGCCTGGTATGATAGACTTAAGACCTTTCTGCTTAAGAATGATTTTAAAATGGGAAAAGTTGATAAGACTTTATTCATTCTTAGGCATGGCAATGACTTCCTGCTTGTTCAGATTTACGTTGATGATATTATCTTTGGTGGTTCCTCTCATGCTCTTGTTTCCAGCTTTTACGAGACCATGTCCAGGAATTTGAGATGAGTATGATGGCGAGCTCAACTACTTTACACAGCGCAAATCAAGCAATGCAAGGAAGGATCTTCATCCATCAAACGAAGTACACCAAGGATCTTCTCAAGCGTTTTGATATGGGTGACTGCAAGGCGATCGCCACTCCCATGGCGACTTCGACTGCTTTGGATCCAGATGAGGAAGGGGAAGCCGTGGATCAACGCGAGTACCGCAGCATGATCGGCTCCCTCCTGTACCTGACGGCCTCAAGACCGGACATCCACTTCGCGGTCTGCCTCTGCGCGAGGTTTCAGGCGTCACCGAGGACTTCACATCGCCAAGCCGTTAAGCGCATCTTCAGGTATTTACATTCTACTCAAGATGGCATTTGGTATTCTTGCTCTTCTTCGCTGTCCATTCGGGGGTTTTCTGATTCTGATTTTGCGGGCTGTAGGCTAGATAGGAAGAGCACTTCTGGTACATGTCATTTCTTAGGCACGCCTCTTGTCTCTTGGTCTTCTAGGAAGCAATCTTCTGTTGCTCAATCCACTGCTGAAGCTGAATATGTAGCTGCTGCTAGCTGCTGTAGTCAGATTTTGTGGATGGTGTCCACTCTTAAGGACTTTGGGTTAAATTTTGCTAGTGTTCCTCTTTTCTGTGATAACACTTCTGCTATTAACATTGCTAAGAACCCTGTGCAACACTCTAGGACCAAGCACATAGACATTCGCTATCACTTCCTTAGAGACCATGTCGAGAAGGGTGATATTGTCTTTGCATTTTGTGGAGTCAGGGTCAATTGGTGATATCCTCACCAAACCTTTAGACCCAACTAGGTTTGCCACCTTGAGAAGCGAGTTAGGGTAATTTATCCCTATGGGTTGGTTTGAGGGGAGTTCGATCTTTTCCGATCTTACCTTGTTCTTTTGATCTCTTATTGTTCTTTTAAGAACTTTTGATCTTTCTGAACTTTTAGGTTTTTTGGCTTTTATTGCATCTCATTGTATCATATTGCATTCATATGAAAAATACATCAAGTGGTATGAAAAATCCAAAAGATGCATTGTAATATAAGATCTTACGCTTATCTTTTAAAATTGATGAAGCTTTGCCTATTACCCTTTGGAGCTTTAGTATTTCAATTCTTGCTCGATGCCATGTCTAGTTCTTTGACTTGCTAGAATTATCATGTTTTTACATGTGTAGCTAAGTCTTTGCTATATGAGCTAGAACCTTTTAAACAACTCAAACTAAGAAATTGCAATTTGTGGATGTTTTAGCGAGTTGCGCAATTAGTGCTCCTCTTGTGACATTGGCCTGTCTGTAATTGCTTTGTTAGCTCTTTGATCTAAAATTGACCATTACTTGAGCTTTTGTGTTCTTGAGATTCTAAACTGCTCATGTGAAAAATGAAAATCAAGATTGTCTTATGCTTAAATTGTGCCAAACTATTCTTACGAGGCCGCTTGTCAAATGACATGAACTTGGAGATAGTTTGATGAACGAGACGATCTCATGGGGATTGCTTGTCGAAATGACATGAACCTCAAGATTTGTCGCCTTGTAGAAGCTTAGAAAGAGTTTGTGGATGGCTCCTAGTCCGTGATCTTCTTTACTAAGATATACCTTTAATCAACTTTTGGTGAAGCTTAGGATGAGTTTGTGGATGGCTCCTAGTCCAGATCTTGTCACTAAGTTAGATCATTAGTCAACTTCAATATTCAATGCAAATGTGAAAAATGTTGACAAATGGGCGTTTACAAAATATTGAGCAAAATGATTCAATACGGGACTTGATTGACTCTTAATGTGGTCTTTGTTAGATTTTTGATCTCTTTTGACATTTTGACATGGCCAATTTCATTTTAGGATCCCTGTTGATGAACTTGCTGAATTTGAAGCTTTGCTTAAATTGATCAAATCCATTGCTTTACTTTTGAGCCTTTATGCTTAGCTTTGTTATATATGTCTTACCATGATCTTGCTAGCACTATCAGGCTTGATATGTTGTTTGTGCAATGTTAGAAATGCTGACTTGCTCTTTTGGGTAATCTTCAAAGCTTCTTGTAATCAAAAATTGAAAAATACAAAAATGAAGCCACTCCATTGCATTTCATGCATACTTCTTCTTTTTGCTTCTTTCTTCATTCTGCAAATTGCTATCTCTGGATGAGAGGAAGGCGTGATTCCTTGATGACTCCATTGTCAAAGGGGGAGAAGATATTTTCAATGTTGGGGAAGTTTATACAAAGGGGAGAAAGTTGGAGAATTTGAAATTTTTTTGAAATCCGAGGATCATAGTGAGGGGGAGTTTTTGAATTGCATTCTTATTGCCTTATTGACTCTTCTGAACTTGAATTGCATTTATTACACCTCACAATGATCAAAGGTCAATTGAACAATTGTTCTTTCATATGGACCTTAAGTGAGATTTTTGACTTTTTCTGGAAATCAAAGTTTTTATGCTTTCTTTTGCCTTATCTCACTTGTCTATGCTATTCTGATGCCAGCTTGGTCATTTTCATTGCTTTCTCTTGCTTATGGACCAAGTTGTGCCTTTGTGCGAAAACGAAAGTATTTTACTTTTCAAACCTTTAAATTACATTTTCTGGATTATTGCCAATGTGTTCATCAAGGGGGAGATTGTGGATATCATGGGGATATGCTCCAGATCTTAGGATGATGTGACAATTGGCAATGGCGTTAACGGTTTGTCGTTTCACGGGTTTTCGACAAAGGTTCGGGTCTGTTCAGGCATTCTGGACAGGGGCGGTCAGACCGGCCATAGCATGGCGGTCCGACCGGTCCCAAATCGGTCGGACCGGCCATGTGCGGCGGTCAGACCGGCCGTGACCAAAATGGTCAAAATGGGCTGGGCCAAAAATAGGTGTTGTAGACAAGTGAGGGGATCCTAATACACTTGGTCTCATAATTTTTGGAGTTCCCAAGCAAAAGTTCTATTGGTTTAAAGTTTCCGAGAGGTTTGGATTTTGGGGTTGAAAATTGGCTAAGTCTCACGCGGTCCGACCGCCTTGTGGTGGCGGCCGACCGCCGGTTGGCGGTCGACCGCCCCGAGGCGGTCGACCGGCTTCATCTTGTTCATCGGCCAACCGTGGCGATGATGTTTTGTTAGGTCAAAGTCATGGGTTTGATGCATATGTGTTGCATGATGCATGTTTTGACTAACGTGGGTCAAGTTGTGAAGAACTTGTTCCGGATTCGATTTGCTTGTTTATTGATGTGCGGGTTGCTTGGTGATCAACGACGGTCAAGCGGCGAGGATGATCGGGACTAGGCTTGAGAGCCGAGGTCCGTAGCGATCGGCGATGCCGGGTGAGGTCAATGAACTCAAGTGTGGTGCAAAATAGACAAGGATGACCGAAGCAGGCGGTTCGGCGATCGGGTTGGATCAAGCGGCGCGGGGTGGTGCAAGTGCCATGGTGGTTCGGTGGGAGCGGATGGGAGAGACTTGCCGACATGTTGAGAGCCGTTGATCAACCTACACGTGGCGAAGCATGGGAGGTGCTTCACAAAGATGGGACTCGGTCTTTGCAAAAAGATCGAGAAGGGGTATTTTGGTAATTATACCAAATACCGCCTTGGTGACCTTTTTGACGACTCGCGGCGCAAGATGGCGTGGAGAAGCGGAGTAGGTCAAGAGGAGATGAAGGCGGCGCTCGAGATGCGTGCGTGTGTGACCCGCTTGTTTTGGGCCTTAACGGAGCCCATTAGGGTTACTCTTCTAGAAGGTTTAAGTCTCCACTATAAATAGAGGAGGAGGTGGTCGCACCCTTTAACCCTTTCATGCTTGAAACCCTAGTTTTGGCTTAAGTGCTTAGGGAAGGTTTAGTGGAGATTAGGGTTCTAGAGAGAGAGATGTTTTGATCTTGTGTCCATGCGTATCCGTATGAGTGGTCAGATGTCGATACATTATCAAATCAATCCAAAGAAGAGTTCTCTTCAAGATGAGTTCATTTGCCCTTCTTCTCTCTATTTGGTGATTTTGAGTCTTTCTTTGATTCGCATGTTTTGATTGATTTCTTTGCATGATCTAGCTTGTCGTGACATGTGGGAACACATCTAAGATCATCTTGATCATCAATCACCCACGAGCAAGTTTTTCAATATAGTTTTCGCTTTGACTCGGTTTCAAACCTTCCACCTCTCAAACTGAAAAAGGTCTGAACTTTTCCAAAGATCTTCACGATCTTCGATTGGAATAGGTTCTGACATCCTAGAGAAGGTGTGTACCAAGTTTCATCAAGTTTGGAGTTGTAGATCAAAAGTTACATCTATTTGCAACTTCGTTTTCTGGTGATTTCACTGTTCATCAATTTGGAGGTCGGACCGCCCCTCATCGAGAGTCGGACCGCCCATAGGACCGGTCGGACCGCCCTTGAATAGAGGTCGACCGCCCCACACTTAGGAAATTCAGTTTGGTTGTTTTTGGTTGTTTTGCTTCGGGTTTTGATTGGATTCAATCCTAGTCTTCCATTTATCTTGGTATATCGATCTTCATAGCTTCTATAGCTATTGGAGTGAAATTTGTGTTGAATCTAATCGAGGTTGAAAAGTGGCGTGCTCCTATTCACCCCCTCTAGTCGCCTTTTCGGTCCAACACATATACATAAGTTTTGAGATTAATTCTTAATTCGTAATGTGGTGACTTGTTCATAACTTTGGTATGTTCAATTGTTTATTGTACTTGCCGAGTTTCAACTCATCCTTGTTTTTCTCGTGTTTATTTAGGTGAACCTTGTTGATGATAATGTTAATGGGAGGAGTAGACCAAAGACGTTCTACGATTCATTACATTATATTTTCATTAATGGATTCAACTATGTTAATCTTTGATGAGAGATGAACTGTAATAAGTAATGTTTAGACTTCATGTCATGTCGTTCCATGACTAGTTCCTTGATTATTCACCATTGATGAATTGGTTATTTTCACCTTGTTACCATGGTATTATTGTCTGATTAGAGGCATATTGAACCTTATTCTGCAATTTGATGGTATGTTGTATCTTTAGGTAGCATCTTGGCTTCCGAATAGCCAGGGTGTTACAATATCGTCGAGAGTGGCCTTCCATTTGTAGCTTCTTGTCAAGTCGTTTTCAATTTGATGACTTGGGCCTTGAGCTCTTTATTTTCCTCTACAATGTTAGTATCACAAGACATAAAGGAAATAGGAGCATCTAATTTTGAGCAACAAGGCATATCAAATAAATCCTCACATGAGGTGGATATGCTAACCTTAGATGTAATGCAAGGGTTAGCAACTGCAAATGGCACATCATCTAATAAATTACATGTGATGCCTATATCCACCTTGGACTTGTTGAGATCCTTGAGAAGGTGAGTCTCATGAGCTTCTTTTAGCTCTTCATAGGAATCTTTGAGAGAAAGAAATTCTTTCTTCAAGACTTTGAATCTTGAAGAAATACATTCTTCAAGACTTTGAATCTTGACTTCTCCTTGCCAAGATATTCATTTAAGTCCTCTAACATGTCCATCAACTCATCATATGAAGGCTCATCATTATCATTTACCTCATTATTACCTTTTGCCATGAAGCATTGAGTTGATATGGAGGGGCTTGTGGACTCATCATCGTCGAAGCTAGAAGTTGAGCATTCTTCTTCCGACGTCCATTCTTTTATGCAATCATCACTAGTAGAAGTGGACATTTCATAATGATCTTGAATATATGTCCACATTTCATGAGCGCTCTTGAGATTGCATACCTCATTGAAAATCTCTACACACAAAGCACTAAATAAGGCGTTAATTACTTGAGCGTCGAGATGTAAGAATTTCTCTTCCGCAATTGTTGGAGCAAGATGATCTAATGGAGGAGAAAAACCAACATCCACAATCCGCCAAACTTTTGGACTCATGGCCCTAAAATAACATGTCATGCACATTTTCCAATGAGCATAATTTGTGCTATCAAAAATGGGTGCTTCACTTAGGTGCACTATATCACTAGTCATCATCCTTTACTCTCTAGACGGTTAAGTCTAATAAATGAGAGACAGGATTTGCAATCTTACGACCGCACATGAAATTTGGCACACCCTCGAAACTTACCATGAGGGATCGTCCCAGATTAAACAAGTGCGCCAGACGGTCTATAAGCGAGAGTACAACAAATTCGAGATGCGTCCTGGAGAGAGCATCGATGACGTTTTTACTCGCTTCAACAAGGTTGTCAATCAGATGAAAGCTGTTGACATTGAGTACTCTCAATCTGAGAATGCCACTCACCTCTTGGCTGCAATCAACACCAAGGAGTGGGAGATGAAGGCTCGCCATAGAGGAGAACGTCGATCTCTACTCTCACCTTGGAGCTGCTTTATAGTAAGCTCAAGACTCATGAGATCAAGAGAGGTAGTCTTCCTAAGAAGGACAGCATGGCTTTGGTAGCTGATCCTCTTTCAAGAGCTTCTGATGGTTTTTCTGAGTCCTCTTCGGGTTTTTCTCTTGCCTGTTTATCCACAATTCGTGAAGAGGATTTTGAGAGTCTTCCTGAGCCCGAGCTAGCCCTCATAGTCAAGAAAGTCACAGGCTTACAACAATGTGAGAAACAAAAAGAGAGGTGGCCCTGTGACTTGCTACGAGTGTGGTGAGCTTTACCATATTCGGGCTAACTGCCCCAAGCTGAAGGGTAAGGGTAACCATAAGGAGGGAAAGCCAGCTTGGAAGAAGCCTCAAGGGAACAAATCAAGGTTTGATGCTGCCAAGCTGATGAAGGCTGCTCACCGGGTCCTTGCCGCTTTTGGAGATCAATCCTTGAGCGATGTGGACTCTGGGAGCGAGGAGGACAAGGAGGAGGAGGAGCCACCTCAAGACAAGAAAGGGAAGGCCAAGGACTTCACCGGCATGTGCTTCATGGCTGACTCCGTCGACGTCGATGATGATGATGAGGTATCCCTATCTTATGATGTCCTTTCTGCTAGATGCGAGAACATGTATGAGCAATTGCTTAGTCAGGATAAGGCTTTAAAATTCATCATGGTTAAGAACAAGGATCTAGAGTCACAAGTTGAAAATTTGACATTAGAACTTGTGAATGCTAAGAGTCTAGACGTTGATGAATGTTCATCTTGCCATGCTTTGCACTCAACTGCCTAAACCGCAATCGCTCTTAATCTCGCTTTGCATCAACTTGAAAATGCTAGAACCGAGCTAGTTGAGGTCAAATCTGCTCCATGTCTTAAATGCTTAGAGTCTAGCAAGTTGGATGTTTCGAACCATTAGAGTCTCGCTCTTGCTCGTTGCTTAGAACATGAGCGTGAAATTAAAGACATTTTAAAAGCAACTAGAGAGAAATATGCCAAGCTTAAGGACAGATTAATTTCGCTAATTGTACTTTATGTCCTCGCTCTTAAGCTTGAAATTGCTAATTATAAGGAGAAGCTTGCAAAGGTTAATAAACCTAAAATTTGTCAATCATGTGTTGATCTTAGGAAAGATAATGTTTATCTAGAGAACACTTTGCAAAAATTCTCTAGTGGAGAAAACAATTAAACATGATTCTTGACAAGTCTAGAACTCCTTCTAAGAAGCAAGGCTTAGGATACAACTCGCCAGAACAAATCCAAGACTAAGGTCATTCGGTCTTGGAAAATGGCTTAGTTGAATTCAAAACCCAACTGCGAAAATTGCTTTCAAACTGCTGCGAGTTCTGTCCAACCTTCTTTTGAGTCAAAGGTGCTTCTCCCGGTGGTACAAAATACCATTGCACCTATTGCGAGAAGAGTGGACATTTAGTTGAGTTCACATGGCGTAGGTTGAAAAATGCTAATCATGCTAGAACTTTATTACATCAACCTAGAGCTTGTGTGAAACATGGTCATGAAAAGAAGAAGAAACCCGGTCTAGGATATACTACACATGCTTATCATCATCATGTTCCTAGGCAGAATGCATCTCATGTGTTTGTAACCATTGCTCATGATAGGACTTCAACTAGGATCAAGGACACTCATTACGCTTTGCATACTACTCGCAGACATGTGTCTCGATCTTGGGTTCCCAAGTCTATTTTAACTAACTTGATGATTGAGACACATCGATCTTTTGTGCCTTGATTTTCGGGATCGTCGCGGAAGGAGGAAGAACACGTGGCTCGTCGACTCATACTGTTCACGCCACATGACCGGAGACTCTAGATGGTTCACTTCCTTCACGCGGCGACGGTGATGACTTCATCACCTTCGGAGATGATTCACAAGGGCGGATCGAAGGAACTGGATCGATCAAGGTGAGCAGATGTGTTCATTCTCAAGGATGTCGCTCTTGTGTCCAAGCTAAGGTACAATCTCCTTTACGTCTCCTGACTTCTCGATGATGGCTATGAGACTAGATTTAAGAAGAACGCTTGTCGGGTGCTTGATTCTTTTGGTGAGCTCATTTTGGAATTTCTAGAGTTGGTAGAATATTTGGAGCTGATTTTTATGAATCTCTTGCCGGATCTCTCAAATGTTTAGTTGCATCTTCTTCGATATCGGCTTTGGCACCAGCGCTTGGGGCACATTGGTTTTGATCATCGACACGAGTTAGCGGCCTTGATCTCATGAGAGGCTTGCCTAAACTCAAAGGCATCAAAGATCTTGTATGTGCTCCTCGTAGGCATGGCAAGCAAGTTGCCGCCTCACACCCTTCATTGACTATGGTCATGGAGTGACGGACGGGACGGTTGCTTCATATGGATCTTGTTGGTCCCTGCTAGGGTTCGGTCAGTCGGTGGCAATTGGTACATTCTTGTCATAGTCGATGATTTTTCGAGATATTCTTGGGTGTTCTTTCTTGCTTCGAAGGATGAGGTCTTTGATCATTATCATGATCTTGTTCTTCGTTTGGCTTCTGAACTTCCTGGTGCCTTGAGAGCAATCCGCAGTGACAATGGCACGGAGTTCAAGAATGCCTCGTTTGCCTCTTTTTGTTCTTGGCGCGGTATTGAGCATCGTTCTCTTCTCCACGTCCCTCAACAAAATGGCGTTGTGGAAAGGAAGAACAGGACCTTAGTCTCGATGGCTAGGACGATGCTAGATGAGTATAGCACACCGAGGAGGTTTTGGGCCGAAGCTATTGCTACAGCTTGCCATATTTCAAATCGTGTCTTTCTGAGACCGTCTTTGGGCAAGACCTCTTATGAGCTTCGTTTTGGCAGAAAACCCTCAGTTTCGCACTTTCGAGTCTTTGGATCGAAGTGTTTTATTCTCAAGACAGGGAACCTAGATAAATTTGAATCAAGAACTTATGATGGTTTATTTCTAGGTTATCCTGCTCATTCGAGGGGTTTTCGGGTTTTTAATGTTGAAACTAACATTGTCCAGGAGACATGCAATGTCACTTTTGATGAGACTAGCCCTGCAGCTAGATCCGATGTTTCAGGTGACTTACGGTGTGAGAGCATATTTGTTGAGGAAGATGAGGATGAAATTGATGATGCTCCTCCACTTGCTGCTAATGCTCCGATTCCAGCTCCAGAACCTGCTACGACTGCTACACCTCCAATTGAGGCTCCTGCTGCATCTTCTTCATCAGCAGTACCTGCGGAGGTTGAGGAGATACTATCTCCCCCAGGCGCTCCTTTGCACATCCAGAAGCAGCACCCTTCGGATCAGATGATTGGTAGTCTCCATGAGCGAGTCACTCGCTCCAGGTATCATGATCCGAGTCTTTTCTCTCACTCTGCATTTGTAGCGTCTTTTGAACCCAAAGATATATCACATGCTTTATCTGATACTAGTTGGGTCAATGCCATGCATGAGGAGTTAGAAAACTTTGAAAGAAATAAAGTCTGGAACCTTGTAGAACCTCCTAGTGGTCATAATGTAATTGGTACCCGTTGGGTGTTTAAAAATAAACAAAATGAGGATGGTTCTGTGGTTAGAAACAAGGCTAGGTTGGTAGCTCAGGGTTTTAGCGAGTTGAGGGGTTAGATTTTGATGAGACCTTCGCTCTGTTGCTAGATTAGAAGCCATTCGCATCATGCTTGCATTCGCTGCATCTAAAGGTTTTAGGTTGCATCAAATGGATGTTAAGAGTGCTTTTCTGAATGGTTTTATAGAGGAGGAAGTGTATGTTAGGCAACCCCCTGGCTTTGAGGATCCCAAGCACCCTGATCGTGTCTTTAAGCTATCCAAAGCCTTGTATGGTCTTAAGCAAGCCCCTAGAGCCTGGTATGATAGACTTAAGACCTTTCTTGTAATACTCTGAAAGATAAGATTAATATTAATAATCGCGTATTAAGGGTCGAGGCGTAATTAATCGAATAGTATTCATAAAAGCGTCTTAAGGGCCTGTGTGCAATTAAATTAATTAGTATATAAAAATAGAATTTTCGGAATTTTCTGAGCTATATAAATGGATTGTGGATTTTCTAGAAAACCCTAGCATTTTTTCTTCCCACCCTAGCCGCCAGTTTTCTTTCCTGGAATATTTCTGCGTTGCGCTTGACTTTTCTTTTCCTCTGCACATGCGCGCGCTTTGATTCCTGTATTTGTCGCCGAGATTTTCTTGATTTTTCGCGCGCATGCTGTAGTGGTGTACTCTTGCCCATTGTGTTCTTTGCGCCGTTTTCCTTTTTCTTCTGCGCGCGTGGCATACAGTAAATCGATTCTTTGCCATTGCTCGGTTTCTTCTGCTGCCATTTGTTGGATGCGTGGAGGGCGACCAAGCGCCGCGTTTCTTTTTTTCTCTGGCGCGCAAGCTGCGCCCCTCTCTTGTGTTGATTCTGTGCGAGCCGAGCGAGCGTGCATTGCGGCCGTTGCCATTGGTTCTCTCTTTGTCTTTGCCGTTTCTGTCTTTGCATGCATCTGCTTCTTGTCTCTTTGGAAATAGCGCCGAACCGACCGCGTGGGGACGCTGCATTGGCTGCGTCTTTGAGGCTCGCTGTCTATTTGTTTGTCGCGACCGAAGCTCTGCCGATTTTCTTTGCTGCCGAATCTGCTGCTCTTTTCTTTGCATGCAATCCTCTGCTATTTATCAAGGTAATTGAGGCAAGTGTTTTGTATTGTTTCGTGATTAGCCTTGTTGCAAGCATGGAGTTTGGTTGTCGTCACAGTTTTACAAGTACGTAGTGTGTCTTTTGCATGGATGCATAGAGGTGGATTAGTTTAAGAAAGAAGGAACCGGGTTTTGTTAATCTAATTAGAGATTATAATTGAGATCAGTTAGAGAGGGTTAGAATTTCTAATCGAAGAGACGAATAATAGATCTGTTTAGCCGCTGTTTTGTTGTACGGTTTATTCGGGAACCTTAATGGTGAATTTTGGAAATCTCGTTTACTAATTAATTGTAGATAATTTCGATATCTTTCTATAGCTTATTTTATCATGTCAATCGGACAAGTATAATTCGAGTTATGATTTTGAGAAGGCCGCTGTTTTTAGGGTTATCGTCTTTAGGCGCTGTTTTGGTAGATCGGTTATTAAAAATAGTAAATGGCTTAATTAGAGTTTTTGATCTACATGAAAGTTGTAGAGAATTGTCCAATGATTCTGTAGGATCTGAGAACGCGCATTTTGGTTGAGTAAAACAGAAGTTATGAATTTAGTAAGACCGCTGTTCCGAAGCGGACAGATCGGCTTTCTGGGCTAAATACGGAGGGTTAGATGATTTAATTAGAAGTCTTCGTAATCTAAGAAAAGGTGGATAATTTTATAAAGAATCCAGAATGGGGTGGTTTGTGGTGACCGGACTTTCGAGTCAAAAGTTACGCTCTTTTTAGTAACCGGACGGCAATGGGTAGCTTTTCGATACCGGCGTAACGTGGTTTATTTGGGGACGTGTAGGAGCGATGTATATTGATTGTTATTCTTATGATGTTGTAGCTTGTATTGAGATGTGTGTATTTAATGTAGGAGAAGCGTCGTACTTGTTGCCATCTGCTAGCCAAATTGTGCGTCGCAACTAGTAAAGGCAAGTGCATGGTAGACAGCGATCAATGATCGATCACTGTTTTCTTTATCTTCTATTACCATTATTGTTGTGCTTTTATTTGGTTTAATTGCAAACAATGAATTGGTATGTTTATATCTTTGTTGATGAGCATGATGGAAAGTTGGATATGATGTTTATGATGGAGTTTGCATGTTTGCATTCATAAGCATCTTTGCATAAGAGAAGGTGATCATGATTGATCACAACTCCACGGAGTGGAGGAGGTCCCGATCCTTTTGGAGGAGCGGGCTTGAGAGTGAATGTTGTCGCGAGCATTCACTCACGCTATACTCCAGATATCTGTGAAAAGAAGTGCATGTGGACATATAGATTAGAGTTGCATTGATATTTGAGATTGATGAATAAGAATGTGAATGGAAGTGCATGTGATGATAATGGAGTTATTGAATCTCGATGATTTATTAATGTTCGTTGTTTATGGATGTATTTCTTTGAGTCGTGGACTCACCCTTGCTCTATTGTTGTCTTTAGGTGATCTTGAGGATGCCGTAATTGAGAGCGAATAGAGCACATGGACATCACATAATCATTCGCCATGATAATCTTTTCACTCATTATTGGTTTACCCTTGGACACGTTAGTTATTGAATAATGTTTAGGATATCATTTGGACTAGACTATTTGCTTTATTAGTTTGGATTCATTGGTTGATGCTGCTTTGGATTATTTGCCTGGTTATAATTTCCCATTGCTTATTTATTGTCGCTTGACCCATAATTATACATGTTCGTTTGTGATCCATTGATATGATAATCATTGCTTCTTTGCTGTACTCTCTATAGTGTGTCGATAATTATTAGTTTAAAGTGTAGTGTGGTGGCATTCTAGGCTCAGTGTTGAAATTTGGGTGTTACAGTTGGTATCAGAGCGGGCTTTAGGTCCGTGGTGAATAGATTAACAACTTAGGCAAACAAAAATTGTTAAAATTTGTTTTAGTTTTAGTAAATCAACTAAAATTTGCTAATGGTTAACTAACCTAAAATTTGACACACTAGTGCACAGTAGGTTAGAGAGAGGTACGAGTATAGTTTTTACGCTTCCGTTATGTGGTTTATTGATGTATGAGTTTATTTTGAGCTTTGAACTCATTATATAATGCTGATTGTGATTGATAGCTATGTCGAGGGATAGATGACGTGGTCGTGGTGGCCACGGTCGTGGAGGTCGGGGCATGGCGTGGTTACGTGGGGCCCCCTCCCGAGGCGATTGAGATCGTGGTTGTGGCCCAGGTTTTACCAGTTACACCACCATTCGTGGTATGGGAATAGAGAGGTAGCTACTTTGATTCTGATAGTTATAGGTATTGTGTGTGAGTTTCTTTATAAAAGTTGTTCTCTTCCTTGAGCTTGAATTTTGGGCAATTCAGTTATAGTTGCGGTTGATGAATTTTCCTTGAGATAGTGTTTACAATACAATGGTGATATTTCATTGGTCTCCTTTGGTTCCATAAAGCCATTACTTGTTCTCATGATTTGTTGATCTATTGTTGCTTTGTGTGAACATCGGTTACAAACAAGATTGATCTTTTCGTGGGAGTTCCGCCCTTCCTATTGGAAAATATGACTCATTTATTCACTTGGTATTACGGATCTTTGAAAGTTTTCTATTGCAAGTTCTTTAACATGTGAAAACTTTGGCTTTATGTATTTCTTTTGGATTATTTAGTCTTTGAAGTTTAATGCCTATTTTTTTACGAAAAGAGTTAAAATCCTTTTGTGTTGACTTGTTATGTTTAAGCTAGAGGTGGTAAACATAGAAGTTCATTGATAAGGTATGAGTATCAGGTCGGATCTGTAGCGTGATGCATGATTGGTCTTAACCCAAATTATTGTCATAGAGTAATTACGAGTTGAGTAGTGACTAAGAGTATGTCTATACCTAATTGGAGTCATAAGAGTTATTAAGAAGTATGGAACGTTGATGAACTGGCTTGGACATTAAAATTGATTAGTTTGTTGAATTTATTGGATTTGATACCAATGGATTAATCTAATTGTGTGTAAAGGAAAACTTGAGGAGATGCTAGGTTATTGCCTTAATAGATATTATTTGTGGTGTTATCTTTACTGTAGACACTTGGTGATCATATTTGGTTGATAGGTTTACATATACCTTAGCAAGATTAATTATTGGAATTGTGTACAAAAGGTTGAAAGGATTGAATACCAGGGGATCTAGAATTTACGGGAGGAGTTCTGGATAGTTCTTCTTTATAGAATGACACGATGAATTTGATTATAGTGTTGTTGAGACTTTTGATCGGGAGAAGATTTTGACTTTTGAAGATTTAGGGTGATTTTGTTGAAAACTAAATGTGAGGAGGAACAACTGAATATGTATTGGTAAATATTCAAGTGATTCGCAAATGAAAATAGGTAGCAGCTAGACATCATGAGAAAGCTAGTTGATAACAACAATGGTTGGAGTGCAATTGCTGAGTGTTAAAGTTTGGTGTTGAGCATCACTAAGAGTTGAGCTGGTGTGAATTAATAGGTGGCCTATACCTAGACAATTGTGGAATAATCAGACAATAGCATATCCGTGATGAAAGGGTTTTGATAGAACCTTTTAATTTGTGTAGTGGATCCCTTATAATATAAAGTAGTTGTTGTAGTGAGGTTGTATGGTTTTGGTATAATCTCATTTTGAAGATGTGATGGTAAAGTAGTACGGAACAATTTGGTGAACTTTTCGGGGCTTATTAATGGAAGAGTTGACGATGATGAATCATGTTAAGAGTGTATTATTCTTAATGTTAGTAAGATTATGCATGTAAGGGATTGTGGCTTCGTGTGGTGATGGTTCTTTTAGAAAAAAATGTAATTTGATAAATCGTTCGTAATATCGTTTAAATGAAAGGTTTGGAGTTTTGAATTCATGAACTTTTGGAGTTCATGATTTATTTAGTAGATGAAATTGGTTTGAGCAAGTGGCGAGTCCGAAAGCTTTATTGGTTCTTAAGTGATTAATGTGATTTGGTCTTAAAAAAAATCTTTTATTTGTCTCTTCTTTTGAGAAAGGAGTAGTCGATTTGTTTTACAAAACCTTAAAGAGTGTATATTGGGGGCTGGTTAATAGTGGTCAAGTATATGATGTTGTGAGACCACAGGTTGCAAGTTAATTGAGGAACAATAGAGGATGAATTCATTTCATGATATAAATCTCATAGAGAATTGGATCTAAAAGGAATTATGGTCGTTGGGACAAAACTGATTATATTGTTACAATTAGTAGAACCTATAGTGAATAGTGATCCAAGAATATTTGTTCATGATGGTGGAGTATTGGAATTATCGAATAGTTGGGATATTGTGATGGTATACTTTGCAAGGTTATGAAGGTGAAATTGAATGGTGTGGTTTATTGAGGGTCCAAGATTAGTGAAGTAAATCGTTTTGGGCAGTCAATTGATTAGTGATGATGGTTGATATTAATGATTGAGGATATTGTTTGGATTGTGGGAATTCTAGGCGTGAATATGCGGATTTCTATCAAGTATACCAGAAGTCACTTTAGGAGTCCTGGCTGTTGAAATTGAGCATGTGTTTTATGCTAGAACCTTGGTTGCCCAATGATCATGTGTAGAAGTAGTAGAACAAAAGTGGATTCCAAATAGTAAGATGATATAGTATGATGATCATTGATAGAATCCTTTGGTTTTAAATCAGTGTGTGTGGGTAGAGAATTTCAAGTTGATTATCCTTAAAAGATGGAGGTGATGTGATTGTGGGTGTAGATTTTATTTGAGGTGTTGGGAATCATTTGTCAAAATAGTTTCTTTGGTAGAGGAGGGGACTATAGTATCTTTTATGGGTTAGTAGAGTCTCTCTAAATGGCGTGATTGTTGCTCTCAGGTTGAGCATCGCTTTGAGATTACCAGTTAAGAGGAATGAGTTAGTGTGATGATTTGAAATCCTATGATTTGAGAGAGTTTATTCCTAGAAGAAAAATTGAGAAAAAAAAAATTGATTCCTCGGGTAGTGAAATGCCCTTTTGATTCTTGTTTGAGCCGTGTGTTTATGACAGAGGTCATTTACAATTTGAGTTGGCTTTACGTTGGCATGTGATTCTTTCTAATTTAGGGAGAAAAAAAAAGTGATTGATTTTGGCATTCGAATGTTTTCTCTTTTGGCTTACGTGGTGTTTATTTGCAAACAGCCTATTTGAAAAATGGAAATGGTTTTTGTGATGAATCTTTGATTTTGGATTTGACTATTCTGATGGGGAGTTGGTAACGCGTGATTGCGATGAGAATCCTTTGTTTTCAGTTGGGTTCTATTTATAAAAGAGTTTATTTGAAACTAGTTTGGTTGTGCGTTCCTGGTTAAAGGGGGTACTCCTTGCAAATGTGAAGTGGTTGATTGGGAGACAGGACAGGAGTTCAGTGTGTTATGTACAGATTGTGTGGTTGGGTACCAAAATGAAGTTTGGCCCAAGTTACATTAATTTGTTTCTGGAAGTTGTGGAGATTTTTGGAAGAAAGTGTATCGTTAGGACCGTCTCGTGTCCATGCGCAGGGCACACAACATTTTGTATAACCCGATGTCAAGGTAGTATTTGAGGGATCAGGATGACAAGGTTTTCTTAGAGCCGTTGACCACCAAGTAAGACCGTACCTTCGACTTACATCGGTTGAGTGTACCGAAAAATGACGAGATGAGTGCTGAGGCACAAGACGTTGGTATACATCAAGGTGCTGTGGACGCATCAGTCTGAGAGAGAGGCGACTTGGGAGTTGGAGTCTCGCATGCGCGAGCAATATCCGGAGTTGTTCACGTCGGGTACGTGTTGTTTTATTGTTTAATTGCAGCTGTGCAGTTTTTCTTTGAGTAGAACGGCGATGTAGAATTCGGGGTCGAATTCCGTTAAGGGGGGTAGAATGTAATACTCTGAAAGATAAGATTAATATTAATAATCGCGTATTAAGGGTCGAGGCGTAATTAATTGAATAGTATTCATAAAAGCGTCTTAAGGGCCTGTGTGCAATTAAATTAATTAGTATATAAAAATAGAATTTTCGGAATTTTTCTGAGCTATATAAATGGATTGTGGATTTTCTAGAAAACCCTAGCATTTTTTCTTCCCACCCTAGCCGCCAGTTTTCTTTCCTGGAATATTTCTGCGTTCTTGCCTTGACTTTTCTTTTCTCTGCACATGTGCGCGCTTTGATTCCTGTATTTGTCTTCGAGATTTTCTTGATTTTTACGCGCATGCTGCTGCGCGTGGTGTACTCTTGCTTGCATTTGTGTTCTTGCGCCGTTTTCCTTTTTCTTCTGCTGGCGTGGCATACATGCGTCCGATTCTTTGCGGCCGCTACGGTTTCTTTGCTGCCATTTGTTGCTGCGTGGAGGCGACCAAGCGCTTTGCGTTCTTTCTTCTCCTGGCGCAAGCTGCGCCGCCCCTCTCTTGTGTTGATTCACGTGCGAGCCGAGAAGCGGCTTGCATTGCATTGCCATTGGTTCTCTCTTTGTCTTTGCCGTTTCTGTCTTTGCATCTGGCTGGTTCTTTGTCTGCTGGAAATAGCGCTGAACCGACCGCGTGGGGACGCTGCGCTGTTCTTTGCGTCTTTGAGGCTATTGTCTGTCTGCTTTCTTTGCGACGAAGCTCTGCCGATTTTCTTTGCTGCCGAATCTGCTGCTCTTTTCTTTGCATGCAATCCTCTGCTATTTATCAAGGTAATTGAGGCAAGTGTTTTGTATTGTTTCGTGATTAGCCTTGTTGCAAGCATGGAGTTTGGTTGTCGTCACAGTTTTACAAGTACGTAGTGTGTCTTTTGCATGGATGCATAGAGGTGGATTAGTTTAAGAAAGAAGGAACCGGGTTTTGTTAATCTAATTAGAGATTATAATTGAGATCGATTAGAGAGGTTAGAATTTCTAATCGAAGAGACGAATAATAGATCATTTAGCCGCTGTTTTGTTGTACGGTTTATTCGGGAACCTTAATGGTGAATTTTGGAAATCTCGTTTACTAATTAATTGTAGATAATTTCGATATCTTTCTATAGCTTATTTTATCATGTCAATCGGACAAGTATAATTCGAGTTATGATTTTGAGAAGGCCGCTGTTTTTAGGGTTATCGTCTTTAGGCGCTGTTTTGGTAGATCGGTTATTAAAAATAGTAAATGGCTTAATTAGAGTTTTTGATCTACATGAAAGTTGTAGAGAATTGTCCAATGATTCTGTAGGATCTGAGAACGCGCATTTTGGTCGAGTAAAACAGAAGTTATGAATTTAGTAAGACCGCTGTTCCGAAGCGGACAGATCGGCTTTCTGGGCTAAATACGGAGGGTTAGATGATTTAATTAGAAGTCTTCGTAATCTAAGAAAAGGTGGATAATTTTATAAAGAATCCAGAATGGGGTGGTTTGTGGTGACCGGACTTTCGAGTCAAAAGTTACGCTCTTTTTAGTAACCGGACAGCAATGGGTAGCTTTTCGATACCGGCGTAACGTGGTTTATTTGGGGACATGTAGGAGCGATGTATATTGATTGTTATTCTTATGATGTTGTAGCTTGTATTGAGATGTGTGTATTTAATGTAGGAGAAGCGTCGTACTTGTTGCCATCTGCTAGCCAAATTGTGCGTCGCAACTAGTAAAGGCAAGTGCATGGTAGACAGCGATCAATGATCGATCCTTTGTTTTCTTTATCTTCTATTACCATTATTGTTGTGCTTTTATTTGGTTTAATTGCAAACAATGAATTGTTATGTTTATATCTTTGTTGATGAGCATGATGGAAAGTTGGATATGATGTTTATGATGGAGTTTGCATGTTTGCATTCATAAGCATCTTTGCATAAGAGAAGGTGATCATGATTGATCACAACTCCACGGAGTGGAGGAGGTCCCGATCCTTTTGGAGGAGCGGGCTTGAGAGTGAATGTTGTCGCGAGCATTCACTCACGCTATACCGTATCTGCGAAAAGAAGTGCATGTGGACATATAGATTAGAGTTGCATTGATATTTGAGATTGATGAATAAGAATGTGAATGGAAGTGCATGTGATGATAATGGAGTTATTGAATGTCGATGATTTATTAATGTTCGTTGTTTATGGATGTATTTCTTTGAGTCGTGGACTCACCCTTGCTCTATTGTTGTCTTTAGGTGATCTTCGAGGATGCCGTAATTGAGAGCGAATAGAGCACATGGACATCACATAATCATTCGCCATGATAATCTTTTCACTCATTATTGGTTTACCCTTGGACACGTTAGTTATTGAATAATGTTTAGGATATCATTTGGACTAGACTATTTGCTTTATTAGTTTGGATTCATTGGTTGATGCTGCTTTGGATTATTTGCCTGGTTATAATTTCCCATTGCTTATTTATTGTCGCTTGACCCATAATTATACATGTTCGTTTGTGATCCATTGATATGATAATCATTGCTTCTTTGCTGTACTCTCTATAGTGTGTCGATAATTATTAGTTTAAAGTGTAGTGTGGTGGCATTCTAGGCTCAGTGTTGGGCTGGGGTGTTACATTTCTGCTTAAGAATGATTTTAAAATGGGAAAAGTTGATAAGACTTTATTCATTCTTAGGCATGGCAATGACTTCCTGCTTGTTCAGATTTACGTTGATGATATTATCTTTGGTGGTTCCTCTCATGCTCTTGTTTCCGGTTTTTACGAGACCATGTCCAGGAATTTGAGATGAGTATGATGGGCGAGCTCAACTACTTTACTGGGTACGCAAATCAAGCAATGCAAGGAAGGATCTTCATCCATCAAGCGAAGTACACCAAGGATCTTCTCAAGCGTTTTGATATGGGTGATCGCAAGGCGATCGCCACTCCCATGGCGACGATTGCTTTGGATCCAGATGAGGAAGGGAAGCCGTGGATCAACGCGAGTACCGCATGACATGATCGGCTCCCTCCTGCACTGACGGCCTCAAGACCGGACATCCACTTGATGCGCCTCTGCGCGAGGTTTCAGCGTCACCGAGGACTTCACATCGCCAAGCCGTTAAGCGCATCTTGGTATTTACATTCTACTCTCGATATGGCATTTGGTATTCTTGCTCTTCTTCGCTGTCCATTCGGGGGTTTTCTGATTCTGATTTTGCGGGCTGTAGGCTAGATAGGAAGAGCACTTATGGTACATGTCATTTCTTAGGCACGTCTCTTGTCTCTTGGTCTTCTAGGAAGCAATCTTACATTGCTCAATCCATCTTTGAAGTTGAATATGTAGGCTCTTGCTAGCTAGTCTTGTAGTCGATTTTGTGGATGGTGTCCACTCTTAAGGACTTTGGGTTAAATTTTGCTAGTGTTCCTCTTTTCTGTGATAACACTTCTGCTATTAACATTGCTAAGAACCCTGTGCAACACTCTAGGACCAAGCACATAGACATTCGCTATCACTTCCTTAGAGACCATGTCGAGAAGGGTGATATTGTCTTTGCATTTTGTGGAGTCAGAGGTCAATTGGTGATATCCTCACCAAACCTTTAGACCCAACTAGGTTTGCCACCTTGAGAAGCGAGTTAGGGGTAATTTATCCCTATGGGTTGGTTTGAGGGGGAGTTCGATCTTTTCTGATCTTACCTTGTTCTTTTGATCTCTTATTGTTCTTTTTCTGAACTTTTTGATCTTTCTGAACTTTTTAGGTTTTTTGGCTTTTTATTGCATCTCATTGTATCATATTGCATTCATATGAAAAATACATCAAGTGGTATGAAAAATCCAAAAAGATGCATTGTAATATAAGATCTTCTGCTTATCTTTTAAAATTGATGAAGCTTTGCCTATTACCCTTTGGAGCTTTAGTATTTCAATTCTTGCTCGATGCCATGTCTAGTTCTTTGACTTGCTAGAATTATCATGTTTTTACATGTGTAGCTAAGTCTTTGCTATATGAGCTAGAACCTTTTAAACAACTCAAACTAAGAAATTGCAATTTGTGGATGTTTTAGCGAGTTGCGCAATTAGTGCTCCTCTTGTGACATTGGCCCTGTCAGAATTGCTTTGTTAGCTCTTTGATCTAAAATTGACCATTACTTGAGCTTTTGTGTTCTTGAGATTCTAAAACTGCTCATGTGAAAAATGAAAATCAAGATTGTCTTATGCTTAAATTGTGCCAAACTATTCTTACGAGACTGCTTGTCAAATGACATGAACTTGGAGATAGTTTGATGAACGAACGATCTCATGGGGATTGCTTGTCGAAATGACATGAACCTCAAGATTTGTCGCCCGGTAGAAGCTTAGAAAGAGTTTGTGGATGGCTCCTAGTCCGGGATCTTCTTTACTAAGATATACCTTTAATCAACTTTTGGTGAAGCTTAGGATGAGTTTGTGGATGGCTCCTAGTCCAGGATCTTGTCACTAAGTTAGATCATTAGTCAACTTCAATATTCAATGCAAATGTGAAAAATGTTGACAAATGGCGTTTACAAAATATTGAGCAAAATGATTCAATACGGGACTTGATTGACTCTTAATGTGGTCTTTGTTAGATTTTGATCTCTTTTGACATTTTGACATGGCCAATTTCATTTTAGGATCCTGTTGATGAACTTCTTTGAATTTGAAGCTTTGCTTAAATTGATCAAATCCATTGCTTTACTTTTGAGCCTTTATGCTTAGCTTTGTTATATATGTCTTACCATGATCTTGCTAGCACTATCGGGCTTGATATGTTGTTTGTGCAATGTTAGAAATCTTGACTTGCTCTTTTGGGTAATCTTCAAAGCTTCTTGTAATCAAAATTGAAAAATACAAAAATGAAGCCACTCCATTGCATTTCATGCATACTTCTTCTTTTGCTTCTTTCTTCATTCGCAAATTGCTATCTCTGGATGAGAGGAAGGCGTGATTCCTTGATGACTCCATTGTCAAAGGGGAGAAGATATTTTCAATGTTGGGAAGTTTATACAAAGGGAGAAAGTTGGAGAATTTGAAATTTTTTGAAATCAGAGGATCATAGTGAGGGGAGTTTTGAATTGCATTCTTATTGCCTTATTGACTCTTGAACTTGAATTGCATTTATTACACCTCACAATGATCAAAGGTCAATTGAACAATTGTTCTTTCATATGGACCTTAAGTGAGATTTTTGACTTTTAAAATCAAAGTTTTTATGCTTTCTTTTGCCTTATCTCACTTGTCTATGCTATTCGATGCCACTTGGTCATTTTCATTGCTTTCTCTTGCTTATGGACCAAGTTGTGCCTTTGTGTGAAAAACGAAAGTATTTTACTTTTCAAACCTTTAAATTACATTTTTCGGATTATTGCCAATGTGTTCATCAAGGGGAGATTGTGGATATCATGGGGATATGCTCGAGATCTTAGGATGATGTGACAATTGGCAATGGCGTTAACGGTTTGTCGTTTCACGGGTTTCGACAAAGGTTGGTGCTGTTTCAGCATTACGGGATAGGGCGGTCGACCAAACCATAGCATGGCGGTCCGACGGTCCCAAATCGGTCGGGCCGGCCATGTGCGCGGTCAGACCTACCGTGACCAAAATGGTCAAAATGGGTGGGCCAAAAATAGGTGTTGTAGACAAGTGAGGATCCTAATACACTTGGTCTCATAATTTTGGAGTTCCCAAGCAAAAGTTCTATTGGTTTAAAGTTTCAGAGGTTTGGATTTTGGGGTTGAAAATTGGCTAAGTCCCTCAGGCGGTCCGACCGGCCTTGTGGTGGCGGTCCGGCCGGCGGTGGCGGCCGACCGACCCCGAGGGGCTGGATCGGCCGGTTATGTCTTGTTCATCGGCCAACCGTGGCGATGATGTTTTGTTAGGTCAAAGTCATGGGTTTGGTGCATATGTGTTGCATGATGCATGTTTTGACTAACGTGGGTCAAGTTGTGAAGAACTTGTTCCGGATTCGATTTGCTTGTTTATTGATGTGCGGGTTGCTTGGTGATCAACGACGGTCAACGGCGAGGATGATCGGGACTAGGCTTGGAGAGCCGAGGTCGAGCGATCGGCGATGCGGGTGAGGTCAATGAACTCAAGTGTGGTGCAAAATAGACAAGGATGACCGAACAGGCGATTCGGTGCGGCCGGGTTGGATCAAGCGGCGCGGGGTGGTGCAAGTGCCATGGTGGTTACGGTGGGAGCGGATGGGAGAGACTTGCCGACATGTTGAGAGCCGTTGATCAACCTACACGTGGCGAAGCATGGGAGGTGCTTCACAAAGATGGGACTCGGTCTTTGCAAAAAGATCGAGAAGGGGTATTTTGGTAATTATACCAAATACCGCCTTGGTGACTTTTTGACGACTCGCGGCGCAAGATGGCGTGGAGAAGCGGAGTAGGTCAAGAGGAGATGAAGGCGGCGCTCGAGATGCGTGCGTGTGTGACCCGCTTGTTTTGGGCCTTAACGGAGCCCATTAGGGTTACTCTTCTAGAAGGTTTAAGTCTCCACTATAAATAGAGGAGGGAGGTGGCTGCACCCCTTTAACCCTTTCATGCTTGAAACCCTAGTTTTGGCTTAAGTGCTTAGGGAAGGTTTAGTGGAGATTAGGGTTCTAGAGAGAGAGAGATGTTTTGATCTTGTGTCCATGCGTATCCGTATGAGTGGTCATGTCGATACATTATCAAATCAATCCAAAGAAGAGTTCTCTTCAAGATGAGTTCATTTGCCCTTCTTCTCTCTATTTGGTGATTTTAAGTCTTTCTTTGATTCGCATGTTTTGATTGATTTCTTTGCATGATCTAGCTTTGCGTGACATGTGGGAACACATCTAAGATCATCTTGATCATCAATCACCCACGAGCAAGTTTTTCAATATAGTTTTCGTTTGACTCGGTTTCAAACCTTCCACCTCTCAAACTGAAAAAGGTCTGAACTTTTCCAAAGATCTTCACGATCTTCGATTGGAATAGGTTCTGACATCCTAGAGAAGGTGTGTACCAAGTTTCATCAAGTTTGGAGTTGTAGATCAAAAGTTACATCTATTTGCAACCGTTTTTGGTGATTTCACTGTTCATCGGTGGAGGTCGGACCGCCCCTCATCGAGGTCGGACCGCCCATAGGACCGGTCGGACCGCCTTGAATAGAGTCGACCGCCCCACACTTAGGAAATTCAGTTTGGTTGTTTTTGGTTGTTTTGCTTCGGGGTTTTGATTGGATTCAATCCTAGTCTTCTGCTGTACTGGTATATCGATCTTCATAGCTTCTATAGCTATTGGAGTGAAATTTGTGTTGAATCTAATCGAGGTTGAAAAAGTGAGCGTGCTCCTATTCACCCCCTCTAGTCGCCTTTTCGGTCCAACACATATACATAAGTTTTCAGAGATTAATTCTTAATTCGTAATGTGACTGACTTGTTCATAACCTGGTATGTTCAATTGTTTATTGTACTTGCTGAGTTTCAACTCATCCTTGTTTTTCTGTGTTTATTTAGGTGAACCTTGTTGATGATAATGTTAATGGGAGGGAGTAGACCAGCACGTTCTACACAGTTCATTACATTATATTTTCATTAATGGATTCAACTATGTTAATCTTTGATGAGAGATGAACTGTAATAAGTAATGTTTAGACTTCATGTCATGTCGTTCCATGACTAGTTCCTTGATTATTCACCATTGATGAATTGGTTATTTTCACCTTGTTACCATGGTATTATTGTCTGATTAGAGGCATATTGAACCTTATTCTGCAATTTGATGGTATGTTGTATCTTTAGGTAGCATCTTGGCTTCCGAATAGCCAGGGTGTTACAATATCGTCGAGAGTGGCCTTCCATTTGTAGCTTCTTGTCAAGTCGTTTTTCAATTTGATGACTTGGGCCTTGAGCTCTTTATTTTCCTCTACAATGTTAGTATCACAAGACATAAAGGAAATAGGAGCATCTAATTTTGAGCAACAAGGCATATCAAATAAATCCTCACATGAGGTGGATATGCTAACCTTAGATGTAATGCAAGGGTTAGCAACTGCAAATGGCACATCATCTAATAAATTACATGTGATGCCTATATCCACCTTGGACTTGTTGAGATCCTTGAGAAGGTGAGTCTCATGAGCTTCTTTTAGCTCTTCATAGGAATCTTTGAGAGAAAGAAATTCTTTCTTCAAGACTTTGAATCTTGAAGAAATACATTCTTCAAGACTTTGAATCTTGACTTCTCCTTGCCAAGATATTCATTTAAGTCCTCTAACATGTCCATCAACTCATCATATGAAGGCTCATCATTATCATTTACCTCATTATTACCTTTTGCCATGAAGCATTGAGTTGATATGGAGGGGCTTGTGGACTCATCATCGTCGAAGCTAGAAGTTGAGCATTCTTCTTCCGACGTCCATTCTTTTATGCAATCATCACTAGTAGAAGTGGACATTTCATAATGATCTTGAATATATGTCCACATTTCATGAGCGCTCTTGAGATTGCATACCTCATTGAAAATCTCTACACACAAAGCACTAAATAAGGCGTTAATTACTTGAGCGTCGAGATGTAAGAATTTCTCTTCCGCAATTGTTGGAGCAAGATGATCTAATGGAGGAGAAAAACCAACATCCACAATCCGCCAAACTTTTGGACTCATGGCCCTAAAATAACATGTCATGCACATTTTCCAATGAGCATAATTTGTGCTATCAAAAATGGGTGCTTCACTTAGGTGCACTATATCACTAGTCATCATCCTTTACTCTCTAGACGGTTAAGTCTAATAAATGAGAGACCAAACTCTGATACCACTTGTAAGATCGAGGAGGCCACCTAGAGGGGGTGAATAGGCAGTTTGTAACACCCCAGCCCAACCTGAGCCTGGAATGCTACCACACTAACATAAATACAAATTAAGCTAAGACATTTTGCTAACTTTCGGCAGGTTCTCCTGTGAATAACTAACCATACCGGGGGTTTGCACAGCTAACAATAGGAATAAACAATTATCCAAACGCACAATCTAAAGCATGTCCATAATAAATTATCCAAGGCATAAAGCATAAATATAAGAAATTCTAAGTGGTTTACTCAAATTCTAAACTATCATTCCATTTGTTTATTTAATGGAGAATTAGTTTGTGCCAATGTGCATCCAAGCATAAATCTACTCCCTCCCATGCATGCCGTCCACAAACGGGGTACCTAAAAACACAGTAACAGCAAGAGTGAGTCCAAGACTCATTAAAGTACATTTAGCAAGACAATAACATAAACAACTGTAACCATCATCATCCATCCACAATTCTCAATAATAAACATTTCATATGCTCATGCTATGTATATTGCTCAAATGCACTTTTCTTTTCTCTTTTGCATATACCGGTATTACGGAGTGGTACACCCGTCGGTGTTCACTCATGCCCGCATTATCAAATGCGGGGACCCATTGCCCATCCTTTTCAGATGGGGACCCATTACCCATATCTTAAATATGGGGATCTCAATGCACACTCCCGTGGGTATCTCAGGCCAACATGCATGATTGATATGCAATGACATGGACAATCCACAATATGTTCTCATAAGAATTATCAATTATCGATCATCACATAAACAATGTGAAATAAACACTTTCATCATGCATAATCATATTAAGCACGCATCAAATCAACTATATTGCCAAACACACAATATCGTACTAAAATTGTACTTGCCTTTTTCGGCTACGGCGCGTGAAGAAGCAAGGATGGTGCCAATACTCCGGGACTCCGCTTCCTACACAAGAATAGCACTAACAATAAATATGCTGAAAAGTGGACTCCGTTTACGCCCCTTAACCCAACTCCTTAAGACCTAGGGTTCGAATACAGGTTTTGCTCCACCTACCCGACAGTCTAGCAGAAAGGACTACGGGACAGCAGCGCTAACAATAACATAACTTTTACTACGCAACTCGGAACGGGGTGATCTTGGACTCTCTGGAATCATGATAAAACCAGCTACAATAGTCTAGTTCGGCAAGTCCCTGATTTGGCCTCCTACTAATTCTTATATTCAGGTAAAGTTTCTGTCTCTGCAATCTGACAGTAAGCGCAATAGCGGCGGTAAAAATTCCATAACTTTTGATTGCCAACTCTAAAAATTATGTTCGTTATCAACTTGGAAAGCTTACTGAATCCTCTACAATATTCATTTTGGGTGGCCTTTCTGATTCGGAATCTAAATAATTAAATCATCATACATAAATAAGAATTACTTGTACTTGTACCTCTAGCATTCATGATCATTGACATTCATAACATTCTAGCTTCTATGAACAGCGCAAAATTCACATAATGTAACAGCATGAACAATCGCTCATAAATAGTCTACCACTAATTGTACTTGTCTTTTTCCCGATACGAGGCGTGAAGACGCAGGGATGGTGCCTCTACTCTGGAACTCCGCCTCCTACACAAGAATTGTGCTAACAATAAATACGCTGAGAAAAAAGACTCCGATTATGCTCCTCAACCCGAATCCTCGAGACCTAGGGCTCGAATAGAGGTTCTACCCAATTCCCCCGGCAGTCTAGCATAAAACTTCCCAGGACAGTAGTATTAAAAACATCATAACTTTTACTTCGCAACTCGGAATAGGGTGATCTTGGAATCTCTGGAATCACGACAAAATCAGCTACAATAGTCTAGATCGGCAAGTCCCCTTATTCGGCCTCATACTAATTCTTATATTCAGGTAAAGTTTCTGTCTCTGCAATCTGACAATCAGTGAAACAGTGGCGGTAAAAATTCCATAACTTTTGATTGCCAACTCTACAAATTGTGTTCTTTATCAACTTGGAAATCTTACGGAATCCTCTACAATATTTATTTTGGGTGGCCTTTCTGATTCAGCCTCTAAATAATTCATAATGGCCAGGCAAGACAATCTGCTAATTCTCGTCAGCTCTACTGGACAGTCGCGGTAAAACTAGCATAACTCCTAAACCGTAAGTCTAAATCAGGTGACCTCGGTGTCTAAAGAAAGCTAAAACCAAGGGCTACAACTTTCTCAGAGGCGGTCAGATCAGAAAACATACGTATCGTACCCAAACCTGACGAGCAACAACACTGAACAAAACCGATCTGCTACCTCCACTTGGCCGGCCCTCCAACGGTGGTCTCCTCGCCTTTCCTCCAATGGACCGCAGCAAGGATCTTCACCGGGGAGGGAGGTGGTGCTGCTGGGGAGGTGGTGGCGCAGGGGAGGTGCAATGGGAGAGAGGGCGTGGCGGCTATGGGGGGAAGAGAGGAGAGTGGGGGCGGCTAGGGTTTGCGCCCCCCCTCTCTTGGCCGCCCCCTAGGCCGGCCTCCCCTCTTGGGCCTCCTGGGCCTCGGCCCGTGGCCCAGGTTGGAGAAAATATGCAAAATCCCCCTTTTTTAGGAATTTTCCCTTTTTTATTGTTCTTTCTTCTCCCGACTAGCTGTCTATTTACCCGATTAAATTCTGGGGTATTACACGGTTTTAAAAATCACTTTGGCTAAAACCAATTTCTAATGCAGAAACTAATAACAATTTGGTTTTGCACAATTAAAACCTAAATCAACTAGGCTTGACTAAGTGCACAAACAATATAAGACAATAGAAAGCTAGCAATCATGCAAAGATATATGAGCAATTTAATATGAGGAATGTAAATTGCACAAAGTAAAAAAACCACAATAGACACAATGATGTTTTACCGTGGTGTTCGGAGACTTGCCAGTCACCCCTAGTCCACGTTGAGATAAGCCCAAATGAATTGGACCGGCTCCACAAATTAAGCCAAACACCTCAATTCCACTAGTGGTAGCTCTTTCCCGCTCCGGGTAGGTGAGCTCCAATCTTCACAACACGCCGGGTCTTCTCACAAGCTTCTTGAGAAGATCACCGGTCCACGACGCTTCTACGCCGTCTAGGTGTCGGCAAACACCAAGAGTAATAAGCCAAGCCCCTTACTTGACTCTCACCACGTGCAACGAATGCACAAGCTCAAGTGGTTACAAAATCCACCTCTAGATGCAACACATGCAACTAGAGACATCTCTTCTTGCTTACAAGGTGCAACACATGCACAATTGAGTGGAGAAGCTCACACTAGCTCAAGTGAGTGAAATGGGATGCAAAAGATTGTCTCTCAACCGGCCAAAGTGGGTATTTATAGCCCACACACAAAAACTAGACGTTGGGAGCAGAAATCCTCAAAAATCAGGATTTGCTGTAGTTCCGCTGTACAAACTCCGGTACTACCATTTTCTACTATTCATGGGTCATCCGGGTGCATAACGGCTCAAAAACTAGCCTTTAAAGCTTTTGGTGCGGTAGTTCCGCAGTACAAATGGCGGTACTACCGTTCTGCGATAGTAACGCAGTACAAAGGGCGGTAGTTCTGCAGTGCAATTTCAGCACAGACAACACTCGGTAAAAATGTCATAACTTTTGACTCCGATGTCGGAATTGAGTGATCTTGGACTCTATGGAAAGCTTATTCAGAGGGCTACACAACCCACCTATTTGATTGATCTCAAACATATTTGATCAAATCAAGAAGCACAACTCCAAAGAGCCACTACCATGGTCTAAGTCTAAAGAAATAACAATAAGCAATCTTAGACCATGTCAAGGGAAAATGCATGCATCCCAATAATTTACAAAACACATTTTCAAACTTATATCATGCCAAAAGGTGTAGGTACATGGACTTCAGCTATTTACAAAACATATTCGCAAAAGTATAGTCATATGCTATAAGGATTAAATGCATATACCTCAATTATTTGCAAAACACATTCGCAAATAAGAGCATCATGCCATGTAGAGATAGAGCAAGCAAGATTGAGCTATCAACACATGATGAGACTCAAGCTACTAGACAAGACCCCTCTTAATAGTACGGCAATCTATACTAGCAATCCGGTCTTCCAACCAAACACCAAGACTGGTAAAAGATTAGGACCACAACCTTAGCCCTAGCTAGTCGTGCCTTTGCCGTGAGCATCTTCTTGAAGCTTGATGACGCATATCTTTACTTCAAGTCCGGGTCATCGTCTTGACATGCATCAACTCATGATGCATCCTTTACTTGACCTTCATCAACACATGATGGGTCTTCTCTTGACTTGACGATCAACTCGTAATCATCTCTTTCTTCGAGATCTTGTTGTGCATCAACACATGATACATCCTCTTCTTGAACCTTGACTTGATGACGATCAACTCATTATGACATACAAAGTCTTCATCACACTTGAGAGACCATGTGAGAGGTCCTCCACTCTGAGTGATGAGTATTTGACAAGTGTGTTGGTTAGATTGAGAGTTGAGTTTTTCGGTTTGGACTGTTTCTGGGCTGAGTCAGGAAAATCGGAACTACCGCTGTGTATGGAGCGGAAGTTCCGATAATCGGAACTACCGGCGTTGGAAATAGGAACTTCCGATTTACATGGGTTTTGAGTTCGGCTATGGTAATCGGAACTTCCGCACCTAGGGTAGCGGAGTGTCCGAAAATACTGACGTTTGAGTGTTCTCTGAGATGCTAATCGGAATTGAATATCTGGAAAGTCGGATGTTCCGAAGATCGGAAGTACCGCAGTGTTAAGCGCGGAACTTCCGATAATCCTAACAAGTGCGGACGTTCCGGAAATCGGAACTTCATTTGTGATAAATCTTGAACTTCCGATTGTGTCGAGCAATCGCGAGAGAAGATTAATTTGTGATTTTGATTTTGTATGAGTTTGAGTCTTATACAAATATTGATGCTATGATATTGTGCAATGCTATGTGATGTGTTTTTGTCTGTGTTGACTGCAGGACATCGAGACGAAGTCGTGGTGGGACACGATGTGATCGGACTAGGCGCAGGCAGCGTTGAGGTCAGAACGGTCGGATGTGTCGAAGACGGCGTGAATCTTGAGGTGGTTGCGTGTCAAGGACAGCAAGGCGTCGACGGAGGCTTCGGAAGGTGCGCAAGGCGCGAAAGGGTCTTTTCGCAAAGCGGCAAAAGTGGAGGCGGTTCCGTTCGGGTGTAGCGGGCTTAATGGGTTGGAGGCCCATTAGCAAAGGCTATAAATAGAGGTGAACCCCTGGTGCTAGGGTTAGACCTTGAGAGAGGAAATTAGGGTTAGCTCCACCAAAAGGGTGTGTTTTGTTTTTTGAGAGTTTGTTGAGTTGGAGTGTATGAACTGAAACTTATTGTAATCATTCCTCTTTGCTTTACCTCTGTAATCCATGTTTCAATCCAATAAAATCTGAGGTTTTGATTATTTGATTTTGCATCTCTTCCTCTCTCTGTTCATGTTTAATATCTAAGGTTTTGGCATATCTTTTGATTCGTCTTATGAAATAGCATGAAACTTGATATCTAGAGTCGTTTTGATATTGCTATTACATCCTCAAAGTTTCATGAGCTAAGAATCTGAGAATCTCGTTTATTGTTGGTTTTGGTCTTTCTTGCCCCTTCTTCAAGAAATCCGTTCTTGGCTTGATTATTGAATCTTTGTTTGCGATTCTTCTCCATGAGGTCAAGATGTTGTTTAGGATGATGTCCTGTGAAACTTGACCAGAGAAGAGCATTCAAGATTTAGTTTTGGATTTTTGAGCGAAACCCGAGCGCCGTTTGTTCTTGGTCGGGACAATCGGAACTTCCGATTGTCCATAAGATTATCTGCAGCGGAACTTCCGACCGATTAGGAACTACCGGAGTGGAAGTCTGCACGGGTAGAATCGAGCGTCCGATTTTTTGTGATGCATTGGAACTTATGATTAGTTCTCTGATTTTGTTTTACTCTTCTTGAGAGTGTTTGTAGATCTTGTTTAAATCTGATAAAGGGAGTTCTTAATTTTAAGGCACCATTCACCCCCTCTGTTGCCATTTTGGTCCTTCAATTGGTATCGAGCGGTTAGCTCTTCTTTATAGATCTTAACCGGTCGGTTGAGCCATGGCAGCGGACAAGTATTCCACCAAGCCTCCGGTTTTGATGGTGCGGATTACCCTTACGGAAGAGCCGAATGGAAACTTACATCAAGGCTCGTGGGTATGCCATCTGGAGAAAGGTGAAGGTTAGATTTCTTTATTCTGCCGATGAAAACATCAATGTGGGAAACATGGCGATGTTGAGGCAAATGCTAAGGCAAGGAACATAATCATTCGTGGTTTGAGCGTAGTGAGTTTGATCGCATTTCTCATTTGATTTACGCTTACGACATCCGGGTGACCCTCGATGCATACCATGAGGGCACTACCCGATTAAGGCGGTTCGACAAGACCCGTTCAAGCGTGAATCTGATAAATTTGAGATGCTTCTGGTGAATCTCTTGACGAGTGCTTTTCGCGTTTTCACAAGATTTTGAGCAACCTCGGCGGTCGGTCTTACATACCCGGCTCGGATAGCGCCGACAGATGCTTTCGCACTTGATCTTCGTGTTTGTGAGATGAAAGTGACTACCATCAAAGATAGCACGGACCTCTCGACCACGACTCTTGATGCGCTTTACTCGCGTCTCAAGACTCACGAGATTGACATTGTCTCTCGAAGGTCGAAGTCACGATCGATGGCTTTAGTCAGATCCCACTTCGGATCTTCTTCGAGTCGATCGTGGGTTCTCCTAGGCGCTCTCGTGACATAGCGATGATCGATTAGAGCGACTTGAGGATGAGCGACTAGCCCTCCTAGCTCGGAAGTTTTCCCATGCTTACAAGAGGAGGATGGAAAAGAGGAGGTCTGTGATTTGTTTGAGTGTGGTGGCCCCAACCACATCCGAGCAAAGCTGTCCCAAGCTTGGGAAGGGCAAAAGTGACTATGGCGGTCCGAGCAAGAGCGACTACATCGACAAGAACCGCAACACGAAGCCCTCAAAGACTGACCAAGGCAAGAAGAAGTTCCGCAACTTTGGGAAGGCAAAGAAGTTGCATTCCATCGCGTCCTCACCGCCCTCGACGAACCGGACACGGCGAGGTGGAGGGTGGAGTGGACGATGATGGGAAGGACGATCATGATCCCAAGGACGACGGCAACTTCTCGGCATGTGCTTCATGGCTCTGGGCGAATCGAGCTACAGCCGGTGTACTCAGACTCGATGAGGTTAGTCCCACTTATGACCGACTTAATGATGCTTTTCTTAAGCTAGGTAGATTCCATGCTAAGTCTAGAGCTAAGTGTCTTTGGGTTGGAGAAGGAAGTAGCTAGACTATCACGGAGCTTACTTTACTTACATCCGCTCCCTCCGTGATGAATGTGACACATGCGTGCTTTGATTGATGATATGGAAAAACTAAGAACCTTACATGATAGTGTGTCCTCTGAACTTGACATGATTAAGGTAGAGAACATTAGCCTTCTTCTTGAATTAGAGATGAGTAGGGTAGCACCTCCTTCATCCACTCTTGTTGAGGCTATCGCTTGCACCTCATGTGAGGTTAAGGACAATTCGTTTAGAGGTCTTTATACCATGTTGCTTGATCTGCTGAAACTTGTGAAAATTGTAATAATCTCAAGATGAACCTAAAGCAGGCGGATCACAAAATTCTTGAATTCAAGTTGCGCTACTAGAGCTGTTGTTTCTTGTGTAAACTGTCCTAAGTTAATCTTTGAACTAGAATCAGATCCAAGCAGTTTCAAGAAATGATTGATCACAATAACAAATTGGCTCAGTATGCTTCTAAGGATCTTGTTAGCTCACCATGCAATCAATGTAATAAACTAAAATGTGATTTGATTGTTTTGGATGAAAAATGTGTGAAGCTAACTAAGGACCTTCTAGAGACACAATCATCTGCTTGTATTGTGTGTCTTTGGGAAGAAGTCTAAGGGTTTGGTAGAGACGCCTAGCAACGTGAACCAATCATTAGCGATGGAATTTGTTCCCCAAAGTCGGTTTGGCGTGCACAAGCCAATCTTTCCTCTGTTGTTGGTTCTTCTTCCGCTCCCTTACCTTCTGTTTGTCCCTTCTTCCCCTGCTCTTCTTGCACTCTCTCTTTCGGGGTGTCGGTATCTTATGAACACTCTCGAGAGGTTTGTAGGAGGCAAGAAGAAGCTCAATCTCATTCTAGACAAATCTAAAATTTGCAGATTTAATCAGGGTCTAGGATATGATATCCATGAGGATATGAGGAAGCATCCACCTGTCGTGCTCAAAACCATAGCACCAGGTGTGATCAAAACTAAGCCCAGGACTGAGAAAGTCAATTTTGAGTCAGCGGGCTTTGTTCAAAGGATTTCTGACAGCAAGGTGATTCCATCTGCAGCTTCGGCCCCTCAGAAGGCGAAGTATCATTGCACCTTCTGTCAGAAAGATGGACATTTAGTTGATCATTGCTTCAGGCGCGCCAAGATCGCGCGTAGCGACCGTGTTGAGTTTCTTAGGCACATTCAGGGTCAGCCCCAGATCTTGAGTGCACCTAAGACCAACACGAGGTCTAGGTTTGTTCCATCTGATGATTTTGGGCAGCATCGAGGACTTGGTTTTTCTGAGTTTTCTGATTTTCATCCTCATGCTCCTTTGGTCGTAACTCCGCCGCCCCGAGGGTAGATCTCGTTTCTCCTTCGAGATAGCTACGCGGCGAGATCGCATATTCATCGCACTTCGACTCGCTCTCCCATAGCAATCGGATCCGAACAAGTCGAGATCTTTGACTTGTTGAGTGACAGAGGCGTAGGGTAGATAGAGGTCGATCTTGCTTGACTACTTCATCTGTTCGCCGTGTTACTCGATATTGGGTGCCAAAATCATTTGTTGATTCACCCCGATCTTGAGACTTTCTCTGTTTGACTCGAGTGGCCGGGTGGGAAGGAAAGGTCCGGATTGTAGACTCGGTTGTTCACGTCATATGGTGGTGAGTCTCGTTGGTTTTCTTCCCTAGCCGCGCTCGGTGATGAGACGATCACCTTTGGAGATGCTTCATTTGGGCGTCATCGCTAAAGGTAAAGTGAGCATTAATAATTCCTTTATTTTGAAAGATGTTGCCTTAGTAAGTAAGCTGCAGTATAATGCGCTTTGGTCTCTCGACTTACTGGATAGCGGTTATGAGGTGAGCTTTAAGAAAAACAATTGCAAAATTCTTGATTCTTGGGTAGTCTAGTTTGCGGGATTTCGGTATGGCGGATCTTTCGTGCTGATTTTTCCGAGTCTTCGGTGATCCTCTCATGTGTTTAGTAGCTTCAATCCGTGATTTGACTTTCGGCATAGGAGACTTGGTCATATAGGATTTGATCATCGACCGAGTTAAGCGGCCACGATCTCATTCGTGGTTTGCGAAACTCAAAATGGTCAAGGATCTTGTTTGTGCTCCTTGCCGCACGGCAAAATGGTTGCCGCTTCACATCCTCCGATTCTGATGACTATAGCGGATGCACTGGTCAAGCGCTCCATATGGACACGATAGGACCGACTAGAGTGCGATCGATGGGAGGAAGTGGTACGTGCTTGTCGTAGTCGATGACTTCTCGAGGTATTCTTGGGTGTTTTTCTTAGCCTCGAAGGATGAGGCGTTTACTCTTTTCATGGTCTTTTAGTAGGCTTTACTGCTGAGCTCCTGTGCATTACGAGCAATTCGTGCGATAATGGCACCGAGTTCAAAATTCCTACTTTGAGAGTTTTGTGGTGAGGCAGTGTAGAGCACGGTTCCTCGTCTCCATACGTCACCCAACAAAATGGCGTTGTGGAGAGGAAGAACCGTACCTTAGTCGAGATGGCCGGACGATGCTTGATGAGTACTCTACACCTAGGAAGTTTTAATGAGGCAATTGCTCGCTTGTCATGTTTCTATGAGTTTTCTTGGGCACTCTTGCATCGCACTTCTTATGAGTTGAGATATGGCGAAAACCGGCCTCGCATTTTCGTGTGTTTGGTTGCAAGTGTTTTATTTCAAGTGCAGGAACCTAGATAAGTTCGAGTCACGATCTTGTGATGGGATCTTTCAGGTTACTCGACTTCTTCTCGTGCCTATAGAGTGCTGGAGGCTGAGTCTAGTAAATTGTTAGAAACCTGTGAGGTGACCTTCGATGAGGCCAGTCCGGGGACTAGGCCTGATATCTCAGGTTCCCTAGAGCAGTCTGAGTCCATCTTTGTGGATGATGAGGAGGATGGAGATGAGGGTTGTCTACCCGATCCAGTTCCTTCTCCTCCTCTTGAGGTGCCTTCTTCCACCGCACCTCGAGGAGATCAGCCCTTACCTTCTGCTTCTTCTGGAGCGAGTGGCTCTGTTCCTATCTCATCTGCTCATGAGATAGAGGCCACTTCTTCATCTCACCCTGGACCTCCAAGACACATTCAAAAGGACCATCCTTCAGAGCAGATAATTGGAGACCTCTTCGAGCGTGTCACACGTTCCAAAGCTGGCTTGTCTCTTTTCTGTCTCCATTCTGCCTTCGTCGCCTCATTTGAGCCTAAAGATGTTTGTCATGCTCTATCTGACGAGTCTTGGACAAACGCTATGCATGAGGAGTTGGAAAACTTTGAAAGAAACAAGGTCGGTCCTTGTTGAGCCCCTCAAGGTCACAATATCATTGGGACCAAATGGGTGTTCAAAACAAACAAAGTGAAGATGGGTTAGTCATTGAAACAAGGCTATTTGGTAGCTCGGGGTACTCTCAAGTTGAGGTCTAGATTTGAAGAGACCTTTGCCCAGTAGCTAGACTTGAAGCCATTAGAATCTGCTTGCCTTTGCGGCTTCTAAGGGTTTCAAGCTTTGCAGATGGATGTCAAGAGTGCCTTCCTCAATGGCCTTATTGAGGAAGAAGTCTATGTCGAACTGACCTCACAGTTTCAAGAACCCCAAATACCTAACCATGTCTCTGAGCTTTCCAAAGCTTTGTATGGACTCAAGCGAGCTCCCGAGCTTGGTATGAAAGGCTTAAGTCCTATCTCTTTGAGTCATGGTTTTGAGATGGGTAAAATTGACAAGACCTTGTTCATCCGCCGTCTTGGCGATCTTTGCTCGTCCAGATCTATGTGGGCGACATCATCTTTGGCGGCTCCTCACATACTCGTGTCTCGGTTTTACGATGTTATGAGCTCGAATTTGAGATGAGCATGATGGGCGAGTTGAGCTTCTTCCTTGGCTTCCAAATCAAAGCAGACTCTGGAGGTACTTTTCTTCATCAAGGTAAATACACTCGAGACCTCTGAGCGCTTGACATAAATGATGGAAAGCCGGTATCAACTCCGATGGCATCTCTGAGCTCTTGATCCGGATGAAGATAGCGAACACATTGACCAAAAGGATTTCGGGAGCATGATTGGCTCTCTCTTGTACCTCACGGCCTCGAGACCGGACATACACTTCTCGTGTGTCTTTGTGCTCGGTTTGAGCTTCTCCTCGCGTATCTCACCGTCAGCGGTGAAGCGCATCTTCGGTACCTTGAGCTACCATTGACTATGGTATCTGGTACTCTTCCTCTTCTTGTTTATCTCTTAGAGCCTTCTCCGTCTGATTTATTTGGTCATGAGGATAGATAGGAAGAGCACGCCGGCACTTGCCAATTCATTGGCACTTCTCTTGTCTCTGGTCGTCAAGGAAGCAATCCGGTGTTGCGCGATCCGCTGCGAGAGGCCGATGCGTTCTTGCGGCCGATTCTTTGTAGCCAAGTGCTTTGGATGGTCTCGACCTGCGAGGATTTTGGGTTATCTATCATTGCGTTCCACTCTTTTGTGATAACACGTCTGCGATTTGCATTGCCAAGAACCCGATGCAACATTCTCGGACCAAGCATATTGATATCGAGATATCACTTTCTTAGAGACCATGTAGAGAAGGGTGACATTGTGCTCCATTTGTGGAGAGTGAGCACCGGTTGGTGATATCTTCACTAAGCCTCTGGACTGACTCTCGGTTGCCATTTCTGCATGGGAGAGCTTGGGGTGGTTTGTCCTTACTGATTTGTTGTGAGGGGAGCTATGTGCTTCTCTTGTATTATATTATATTTATACTATTCCTCCTTTACAGTTGCATTTCTTTTAATATTTTGGGTGAAGTCCTTCCGGCATAGGTTAGAGTGGTTCTCTTGCCAAATTGCTTTGTTGCTATCTCTTATCTTGTGCTTCTAGGATCTTGCTTATTAGTTTGTCTCTTCCTTCTCTAAGTAGAGCTTACTCACTTCTTATAGGTTCTAGCAAGGGTGGGCCACCCTTGGGTAGACAGGGCGATGTTTGCTCCTTAGTGTATGTGTAGATCAATGATAGTCCTAGAATCATATGGGGTAGATAAGAACCTGTGCGAGCGATAGTTTTCTCTATATCTTTTCTATGCTCTAAAGGGCGCGCTTTTCTCATTTTACTTATCGATTCTCGTTTTGTTCCTTTAGTTCGTGGGAGTTATTCTTGGTTATTCCATATTCTTAATTTTGTCATAACTCAACCTGAATTAAAAGATGCATCTCATTCTGAAGGGAATCTGGATTTTAGTGCATTTCATCTGCATTGCATTATAATCAAATGGAGCCTTGCTTATTATCCCTTATGATCTGTTTTCCTTTGTTTTACATCTTGCCATGATTTATGCTAAAGCGCCGGATCTATCATGACTTTTTATGTGTAGTTTAGTCTTTGCCATGCTAAGGTAATTAAAAATGCTAAGCTGGAATTAAAATCTTGTCATGATAGCTCTTGAGACTAGTCCGTTGAAGCTATCCTTTTATGATTTCGCCATGTCAAGTAGGTGAATTGAGTCTGAATCTCTTTTGAACTTTTGAGTAAGCTATGTCGGTTTGTTAAGAAACATGACTTATCTCTAATCATTGGTCTAAAAACTTCAAAAGCAAAAATGATCTCTTTGTGCGAAAAAGCGATCTCACCAAATCTTTCTCATGAGGCGGCTTGCCATTGCACTAGGCATGAACTCGGGGAGCCTTGGATGACCTAAGATCACCTCCTTAAGTCATTGCTTGGAGTGATCGCATAAGGCTTGGGATCTAGCACATGGCCAAAAAAATGGTTGAAGCTCGGGAGGCGGTTGTGGATGGCACCTAGTCGAGCTTGCTTTCTCGAGATAAAACCATAAAAGCCTTTAAAAAATGGTTGAAGCTTAGGAGGCAGTTGTGGATGGCACCTAGTCCAGAGCTTGCTTTACTGAGATAAAACCATAAAAAGTCTTCAGAAAAAGAAAAATATGCTAAAATTGCTTATCATCAAAGAGACCAAGTTCTGGATAAAATGAGTCCTTCTTCAACTGGTAGCACTCTAAAGCTCAAGATGAGTCTTCTTGGTTCAACTTAGATTATTTGACATGGCTTGTATCATCTTTGGATATCTTTAGCTAGAATTCAATCTTGGCTTATTTGACTTGCTAAAGAATTGGATCATTAATCAGATTATGGACTTTCTGTCTTAGCTTTTCTATACATCAATTGTCATGATCTTGATAGCATTCGTCTGTGTTATGGCTTGGTGTAATACTCTAATAGTCATTTTGGATAATCTACATGGCTCCTAATGCTTAAAATGAACATCATATATAGCATTTTCCTCCCTTTTCTACATCTTGATGATTTTATTGCCAAAGGGGGAGATTTTTGGAGAGAAAAAGCCTTCTGGAGAAAAGCCTTGAGTTTTGTGCAAAAATTGCTCTTTCATCTCATCTCAAGTCTTTTTCTTTTGTCAACATGGTCTTGAGCTTAACTACTCTTGTTTAGATACTGGTTGACTTTAAACTCAAACTCATCTTATGCTTTTTCGGTGATTGTCAATATACTCATCAAGGGGGAGATTGAGAGACCATGTGAGAGGTCCTCCACTCTGAGTGATGAGTATTTGACAAGTGTGTTGGTTAGATTGAGAGTTGAGTTTTTCGGTTTGGACTGTTTCGGTCGTGAGTCGGGAAAATGGAACTACATTGTGTATGGAGCGGAAGTTAGATGTCAGAACTTCTGGCGTTGGAAATAGGAACTTCCGATTTACAGGTTTTGAGTTGGCTATGGTAATCGGAACTTCGCACCTAGGGTAGCGGAGTGTCCGAAAATACTGACGTTTGAGTGTTCTCTGAGATGCTAATCGGAATTGAATATCTGGAAAGTCGGATGTTCAGAAGATCGGAAGTACCGCAGTGTTAAGCGCGGAACTTCCGATAATCTGACAAGTCGGACGTTAAATCGGAACTTCATTTGTGATAAGTGCGAACTTCCGATTGTGTCGAAGCATGTGCGAGAAGATTAATTTGTGATTTTGATTTTGTATGAGTTTGAGTCTTATACAAATATTGATGCTATGATATTGTGCAATGCTATGTGATGTGTTTTTATGCGTGTTGTTGCGGGACATCGAGGCGAAGTCGTGGTGGGACACGAGGTGATCGGACTAGGCGCAGCGGCGTTGAGGTCGAAGCGGTCGGATGTGTCGAAGGCGGCATGAATCTTGAGGTGGTTGCGTGTCAAGCGACAAAAGGCGTCGGGAGGCTTCGGAAGGTGCGCAAGAGGCGAAAGGGTCTTTTCGCAAAGCGGCAAAAGTGGAGGCAGTTCCGTTCGGGTGTAGCGGGCTTAATGGGTTGGAGGCCCATTAGCAAAGGCTATAAATAGAGGTGAACCCCTGGTGCTAGGGTTAGACCTTGAGAGAGGAAATTAGGGTTAGCTCCACCAAAAGGGTGTGTTTTGTTTTTTGAGAGTTTGTTGAGTTGGAGTGTATGAACTGAAACCTATTGTAATCATTCCTCTTTGCTTTACCTCTGTAATCCATGTTTCAATCCAATGAAATCTGAGGTTTTGATTATTTGATTTTGCAACTCTTCCTCTCTCTGTTCATGTTTAATATCTAGGGTTTTGGCATATCTTTTGATTCGTCTTATGAAATAGCATGAAACTTGATATCTAGAGTCGTTTTGATATTGCTATTACATCCTCAAAGTTTCATGAGCTAAGAATCTGAGAATCTCGTTTATTGTTGGTTTTGGTCTTTCTTGCCCCTTCTTCAAGAAATCCGTTCTTGGCTTGATTATTGAATCTTTGTTTGCGATTCTTCTCCATGAGGTCAAGATGTTGTTTAGGATGATGTCCTGTGAAACTTGACCAGAGAAGAGCATTCAAGATTTAGTTTTTGGATTTTTGAAAAGAAACGAGCGCGTTTGTTCTTGGTCGGGACAATGGAACTTCCAATTGTCCATAGCGGAACTCTGCAGCGGAACTTCCGACCGATCCGGAACTACGGAGTGCGGAAATGCCGTAGGGTAGAATCGAGCGTCCGATTTTTGTGTAAGCATTGGAACTTATGATTAGTTCTCTGATTTTGTTTTACTCTTCTTGAGAGGGTTTGTAGATCTTGTTTAAATACAGTAAAGGGGAGTTCTTAATTTTAAGGCACCATTCACCCACCCCCCCCTCTGTTGCCATTTCGGTCCTTCAACGCTGGAACATAACTTATTCATCCAACTCATGGAAAATGTTAGTCCCACAATGATTAACAATAATTATTAAGATATACATGCAACAAATACTTCTAAACAAGCTATTGTAGAAAGGTGCGGTACTACCGCCAACTATCATGCGGTATTTCCGATGATCGGTAGTTCCGCGGACCACTTGCGGTACTACTATTTTTGTTGAAGCACAAAAACATCCATTCGGAAAAACATTACGCCTAAAAATCAAGTACTTAGCGGTGCGGTAGTTCCGCATCTATAATACCGGTACTACCACTCTTCCAGAAAATCAAAGAAGTCCAAAAAGGTTGCTCTCTGGAAAAAAACATGCCGCCCAAAATTCGGCACTACTGCGTCATGCATGAGTTCCATGATTAATGAGCAGAACTACCGATGTTGTTCAGAAAATAGATTTTGAATGCATGACTCCTTTGTCTTGAGCCATGTTGATCTTTTATCATCTTTGCATTTCCTTTTCATATCATCATTCAGATTCCGGGACTAAGCCTTGAACACATCTTAGCACACACATTAGTCCCACAACACAATTACAAATAATTGAATATAAAGCAATATGAGTATATATGAACTACACAAGTTTTATGTACTCAAAGAATTTATTTCAAAGTAAAGATCCTTAATATATATGGGGAATGGAATATGGATTAATACTTATGAAACCACAAAATATAGTGTGAACTCCCCCTAAATGTGTGCATACACAAATGTGTAATAAGAATCATATGCATATATTCAAATTATACTTATGATGTAGTTCAACCTATATTTTGGATCAAGGAATGTAACAATATATAAGATTAAGATGTCGATTGCATACCTCGTTGAATTTCACCTTTATATCCAAATGAGACTAAACAAAATAATATTAGACAAGAGAGTTAGTCTCATATTTAGATTTTTCATTAATCACCAAAATATTCTATTAACTCATAATATCGGGTCTAGATCCTTCACTAGGTACGAGCACTCTATGGTCAACAAAGCTTACAGACATGTTGACTCAATCGACTGGGGACACTTATGCGTTGTGTTTAATATACACAATAATTAATATGTGCATATTTAATGAAACGGTGAGAAGCCTCTTAATACGGGACAACTGTTACCCCTTCACTCGCTATATAAGGAAGAAAGTCGGTGGATATACGACATGAACAATAACAACGAACACAAGACAATATCAGTAAACAGAAGTCATTAAACCCTAATTCTAGTGATTCCTTCCCTCAAATCTGTATAAAATCTCTGTATTTTTTTCTGTATAGTTTAATCTAAGGAGAGCCCTCAGCATTTATTTATAAGATCGATACTAAACCATCGATAAACGCATTTTGTAAAACACATCACTAATATGATTTGTAAAACACTTATTTGTCCACTACTTTTTGTTTAGCAAGTAAATCAATCTCTATTAATCGCAAATTTTCACTCGCAAATCCCTCGTTCCGCACATGCGCGCGTTTGTGTGGCCGTCCGCACGGTGTCGAGAGCAAAGCAAGCCAATCCAAGTCGTCCACGCGGCCACAGAGTCACGTGAAGCTTTTGTTTTTTGTCGTTTAGGATATTGTTAGGTCCACGTGATTACAACCAACCCACTCACATGCAGATAATGTCGTTTAGGATATTGTTATGTCTATGTCCACGTGATTACAACCAACCCACTCACATGCAGATAATGTCGTTTAGGATATTTTTACCCATTTACTCCCGGATAAACTATTTTTATTCTTTTATCTTGCAAAAGTACCATTTTAGCCCGTAACTCAGGCGGGCACACCCCGTCGGTGACTTCACACCAAAACATTTTGAGGAGGTGCTACATCAACCTCCATTACCCTGACGTGTAGTCACTGATTGCTCAAAAATTAATAGCTCTTGGCTCCCAAAGCAGCTAGCAAGCTAGGTACGTCGCACGCCGGCATCAGCATCAAGTCATGTTGCAGCACTCGACAGCACCAAGGCGAAGAATTCCCCCAATGCTTTCACGGATGAACCACAAGCCTCCGTCCGAGCTCCATTGATCAGCTCTCGACCTCTTTCACACGGCGCCGCATCTCGATCCCCTTCGCCGTCTCGCCATCACCGTCTCCACGACCTCCGCCACTGCAGCCCTCTCTAAGATGGTGCCCACCATTTCCCCCTTGCCACCTCCAAGCACACCCCACTCCTCATCAAGCATCTTGGCGTTGTAGAAGCGCTCTGCCGATAGCGGCCACCGATGATCGGCACGCCGTGCGTCACGCTCTCAACACCGAGTTCCATCCGCGATGGCTCAGGAACGCGCAGGTGGAGCCGTGCGCCAGATCCTCACCTGTGGCGCCCATCTGCGGACCGGAGACCTTTGCTCGTGGCACGCACCCTCTGCTCGAACCCTTCTGGCGCCACTCGTCTCGGAACTCGCTCTTGACGTCGAATCCCACCGGTGGCCGGATGGCCCGGATGAGCCGGCCGGTCAACTCAGTGCCATGGCCGGCTCCATCATTTGCGCTGCCTGTATGGAGTTCTGGGACCCGAACGACACGTACAACACCGACCTTGCCGGGTGGGCGTCCAACCACCGCATAACGTCGTCGTCGCGGTTGGAGTGTTGTGTCGGGCGCACGCAGCGGGCCGACGGGCCGGTCGGACGCCCGTAGTCCGACGGAGCATGCCCAGACCAGTCCCCTCGAAATCCTCCACGGTGTTGATCGATATCGCGTTTGTGTCGTACAAGAGCGATATTTGACGGCAGTGAAGACCGACCACCGGTCCGTTCCGTCGGCCGAGGACATGCCTCGGGAGGCTGCGGCCGGTGGATAGCGACCTCGGGATGGTCCGGCAAGAAGAAGGATCACCGGACGTGCGCGGTGAGGCGGTGGTTGGATATGGAGTGGTACACGGCGCTGCCGAACGCGCCGCACGAGACGAAGAAGGCGTGCGCGGCGTCGTGCCGGCGTCGCGACGCCGGTGGTCCATGCGAAGAAGATGTCGGCGACGATGCGACGGCCACTCCATCCGTACAGACGCCACGGACAAAGCCGTCGAACCCAGGATGGAGCGACTCGGAGGCCTCGAAAGTGTGACGAACTCTCTCGAAGTCTGCCGTGGACTCGGCGTCCATTGGCAGGCCGTGGTCGGCGGGGACAAAGGGACAGAGTGGAATCGTAGGAACAGCGCCGCTGCGGAGGAACTGGCACGGAGGCGGCGGCGTTGCGCGGGGTGGACACGAGGTGATGGTGGCGGAGGGGCGCGTGGTGGAGGAGGTCGGCGAGGAGGAAGGCTGAGAAGTGACCTTGGGCCAGAAAGGGAAGAGGACGATGTGCATGCCGCCATCGCTGGGCATGGTGAGCTTGTTCGGTGGCGAGTTGTCTCAGAGATGAAGTCAAGTACGTTGAAGCTGATTAATTTAGAAATTTGTTGCGCTCTGTTTGATTACTAGCACCTAAGATGCTTTTGTCCCGGTTCAGATCCGAGAGGCAGAGTGGGGATGCTTTCTATCGGACACTCACTTTGGACTCGTGATAATAATAAAAACACCCCTATAGTAAATAAAATCTCCACCTTTATGAGCGTTCTTTGAAGTCGTAGAAATGATAAACACACCGAGGAATGTTACGACTTACTCGGACATTGATGTTCTGAAACTATTCGGGGAAGAAGAATTACCACTCAGAGATCCTTATCTGGGCGTATCTAATACCATTCAAAGAAAGCTCAAGAACTTCAACGAATCAATGATCTGATTGAAAACCTGACTCAAGAGCTTGGACAAGCGCTAAACTACGACCTCTTTACTCAAGAGATCGCACAAAGATTTCGAGACACGATGATCAAGCTCGGGCGGAGTATGTACTGGTAGTCGTACTTCGACAACTCCATCAAATACCAGTCATTCAGATGACTCTCCTCATGGAGAACAACAAGACAACAGGTATGTCGATCTCCTAATCACGACCCTAATCGGGGAAGAGTCCCTCGAACAACTGGTGATCAACAAACTCCTAGAGGACATGGTCGTTCACCACTTCTTTCGAGAAATCTGCACCAGCAGATATAGTACGAGGAGTACTACCCTCGTAGAGTTGAGATCTATGATAGGCCAGGTCCAATTACCATGGGTATCATCGAGCACGATTGCCTGGTGATGTCAACCATTCCTTCCAGCAAAGAAGACGTTATGACATTATTACTGTTGAGGATTAAAATATTCATATATTATCTTAATATATGATAAAGACCATACGTCTTCGTTGTCGTAACTTCTAAGACCACCGACCTAGCAGGTCGTAGGTACTACTCTGAGTTAATATAATAAATACCATGGTGGACAAAGTTCCAAACCTAGTCCACGACCGGTAAGTGTTAAATAAAGCTATGAATAGGCGTGCAGGTGAGTCCCGACCACGCTACTCACTATGTGATGAATGAACCACGTGTTTCATATTCCGCATAATACAACACTATCGGTTGATGGTGTAACGTTTCTTAAAACCATTAACCGCGAGCGGTGGATATCTTCACCAAGCGCCTCTGCGGTTGGTGGAGCAAATCAAACTACCGCCTCTTCCCGACTGCAGCGTCGCTCCCCAGCGGATGTCTCTTCATGGGATAAGCGCCACCGCTTCATCAAGTACTTAAGGAGGACCATAGAAGGCGGAAGGAGGACACGAAACACGCAAAGAAGCATAGACACACAAAGTCGAAGTTAGAACATCACTGCAGAAACAACACCAAGCAAGGAATAGCTGAGCATTGTGTTCTTGTAGTGATTAGAAACTCTTAGTGTTTGTAACAGTGAGTTCATAGCAATAAAGAGCAAGCCCGTTCCACTCCCAGGAGATACGCACATTTTTCCTCTTTTTTCTTTATATAATCATAAGATCGTGATTTGATGCCGTCGACGGGCGCCGACCAGTGGGAAGATAGTGCAAAACTCCTAAAGAGGTTCCTCGCTCAACTCGTCCGTTTTCTTCATATTTATAATTGTAAGTATGGCAGGAAGATGGGATGAGGAGAATTGGTTCGACCTGGATGACTACTCCAACCTTGACATGGAAGCCTGCATCTAGGCCATGCAACATTCGGGGTCTTCATCCTCTTCCGCTGGTTCGCAAGTCGCTGACGACGGTGAATTTGAGCGGATGGATGAAGACACTCCGTTCCAAGAAGCGCTCTCGAGGGACAGTCGTTACGACGATTCCGAACATCGAATGTTTCTCAAGACCGATTTCCCGACCGGTGAAAAAGGTGACAATGCCTCAGCCCCACAACCCGAGGGTCAATATACCCTTGACGTAACCATGGCTGACAGGTATTCACCAACGGCTTCTGGAAATTCTAGGGACGAACTGACACTTGGTAACGGTGTCAATGAAACCCTCATCGGTAATGGGTGAGTGGGACGATAAAACTCGATGTCCGATCGGCAATCGCGAATCGGTGAGCCCACCACGAAGACCTCGGGAGGTTCTCATCTCCGTCGGTCTCGTCATGGGAGTCTCGGTAGAAGCGAGAAGTTCTCCACTAGTTACGATGGAAGCTCCTCGAGGATCATTCTTTGGAAGCATGAGGTCAACGCGATCGAAAATCGATCGTAATGCCATGCGATCCTGCACACCCCTCGCCACCACCACTGCGATGGCGATGGCGCGAACAATCAAGCACCACTGCCGAGGCAGCAGAGCGATGAGCGTCCATCGATTAATCGCGTGGTGCGGCCACCAGGATGACGGGCGACAGCAGTCGTGCCCAAGGTCTAGAGGAACTTCGGTCTTGAACACCAACATCAACGATGAATCCCTAAGACCTTGATAGCGATTCGAACTTGTGTCATTATTCAAGATATTCTCAATATCACGACCTGTTGCTCGTGAAGCTCGAGCTTTACCCAATTGGCGAGGCGGTATCGAAATCCTTCAACAAAGCATGCGTATGAGAGCGTCACGAGGGCAAAGGACATCACAAAGTCTAACGGTGACCGTCTCGGCGCTCCTCCCTCATTAGAGGGCAGCATGGTTATCCACCGGTACCTAGACCTCCTCGGCGGTTTCGACTAGCAAGTCATGAAGGAAGAAGGCTATTCCGAACAACGACCTCTTCCCCTCGCCCAGGAGAGCACCTGCTCGGCCCAGATGATCTCCGTCATCATCTGAGTCGTGCTAATGGTCAAAGCGTCATAATAACGCGTCTGATCGGATCGGGACACCGGGCCTCGGTATTCTAACTACGGAAACCGATCTCCTATTGATCATAATCCGGCGCCTCTCCCAAGAAGGCACTACGAATTTGTCACAGGTTGTTGAGCCTTTTCTGCAGGGCTCCAAGCTGTGCGTTGGCCTAATAGGTTTCGACCTGCCAACATGGATAAATTCGATGGATCTCAAAATCCATTAGAGTTTCTCGGATATATACTACGCCATCGGAGTGGTGGTGGTGATGAGCGTGATGGCTAACTATTTGCCCACGGTTACGGAAGGATCTGCCGGTCTTGGTTGCTTAACCAGCCGGTTGGATCTATCAGGTTTTAAATCACCGAGCTCCTTGAAATAGCCGGCCGTTATGCAACTCTGCGAAGCGATCGAGTGGAATCGCACGATTGATCGTGACGATAAGGACACTCGAGGAGCGCATGAAGGCAGCAAGAAGAAAGGTAAAAAGGCTGGGAAATCCAAGAGCAAGACTACATGCCAAAGCTTCAAGTCAAAAGCTCTAAGGAGGTCTTAGTCATGGTGACAAGGAACCTCATAGCTCCAAATCATATCCCAATCAGAGCAAAGGTAAACGCCCCGAATGGAAGAACGACAAACCAAGGTGGTGTCATTTCCGCAAAAAAGAACGTCAACCTTTGTAACATCCTGATTTTTGGGGTTTTTTGAAAATTTTCAAAAAATAAAAATAAAAATTTGATTCTTGTTGAAGTTGCTAAAGCTTAACTTGGAATTTTAGACAATAAAAATAATTTAATATGAATTAATAAAACTTTAATTAATCCAGATTTGATTTATTTTGAGTTTATTGGAGTTATCTCGTATTTAAAGTCTCATTTCTCATTGTCGGAATTCCCGGCCGTTCAATCAACGCACCACCCCTTGATTTGACCACCCCTTTGGTTTGAACTCCCTTTTGATTTGAGCACCCCTTGGTTTGGCCACCCTTCGGTTTTGACCACTCATTCGGTTTGACCACCTCGCCTCGGCATGTTCTTTCTCCTCTTTTTCCTCTGTTGTATGCGCATTAAATGACACCGCCCCTTAGTGACATCGCGTTAAAATCTTTGTTGCCTCCACTTGTGCGTGCACATTACATGTTGTCACCTCCTCGGCATGCGCATTAAATGTCATCGTCCCTCGGGGACATGCGCATGAAATGTCGTTGTCTCGCCTTGGCCAGTGAATCCCACCGCTCCACCTTGTTGTTCGGTTTCTCCCCCTCCTTCTTGCCCTCCTGTTTTCCCATCAACTCTCTCTCTCTCTCTCTCCTTTGTCGTTTTGGCGCTTCAAGTTCAGCTGCCGCATTGGAGCTCGCGCCATCGCCTACCGCCACAATCAAAGCTTCTCCACCGACTTGGTCTTCGCCGTTGGCCGTAAGATCATGGCCTGCGGTGTGCACCTCCTTCTGTGGCCCGATTGTGTCGGCTCGGCGTGGCGGCTAGAGCCGTCGTATTTCCTCTTCTCCTTTAGTCCCGACCGACCCCTTCATCGTCGTCCTCCTTCACCTTCGACCGCGAGCTTCCCCACCCCGTTTGTCATCCACCAACCTCTCTCGGTCATGGTAAGCTCAGCGTGCCTGTTCTCTCTCTTGTCCTTTTGACTGCGTTGAGCGATGAATCCTCCTTCCGACCACTTGTATAGTCGAACCTCATTCCAACCACTTGTGTAGTCAAACCTCCTTCAGGCCGGGTAGTCAAACCTCCTTCCGCCTATAGTGGAACCCCTCGATCGGTGGTCGTAACTCATTCGAGAGTTTGTTCTCCTTCGTTCGAGCTCCGATTTGAGTGATTCAAATTTCTAACTTCATCTAAATTCAGTATCTTTCTTTTGGTTCTAGTTTAGTATTTTTTTGATTTTTTTGGAATTATTTTATTTATTTGAATCTTTTCGCACGTATAGATTCTGGTATTTCCAAAAAATTCTTGGACCCAACGGCCATGACCGAAGCGTCTCAACTCTTCAACGAAGGCAAGTTGTAGACCTTTGATCATGTCGTACCCAGTTTGTAAAATTATATTGATTTATATCAACATACATTGCTAGTTTTATAATAACTATTTTTTGGATAGTTAAATGCCTAATTGTCATTAAGCCTCCTTGGATGATTGTGAATGACATGTTGACATTTACCCTTAGACACCATAGATTGGGTAATCTTAGTTCTTCATTATTGTAATATCAGCTTGGGTGTGTATTATGCTTAGTCATACTTTAGTTATCCGATGGTCTCTCGATCACATGATTCAATGATGATAAATTTGACTTAATGATATATGGAATTATGGCGGAAGCCATTGTTACTAAAATTTATTATGCCATGGCAAGGGTTGTCATTTGGCCGGGTTGAGCGAAAATGATTTATGCTCGAGCTAGTAGTCAGGTAGTAAAGGTGCAATGCGCGAAGCACATTGCGCGAAGCATATGGGTTGAGGTAGTCTCGCCTGAGCAACCACTAAGGACTTAACTTTGTGCACCATTGATTTGGACCATACCGTACAACCACATGTCCAAGATAGGGTGGACCTGGCCAACTAATTAGCAAGGTTTTGGGTCGGTTCTGTTTTGGTTGACGAAATGGCGCAAGAGGGGGTCCAGAGTGGTGAAACCTTAGCACTCAGAACTAAGCCAAAGCGGACTTTACAAAAGCCTTGTGATAGTCTCTCCTTGATTCAAATGTCTAAGGAAACATGTGCCTTATGAAAATGATTATCTCTTTTGTGTCAAGCTGTACAACCTCTGCAGAGTGTTAAAAACTATTCGAATAGTCGTGTCCCCGGTCATGGACAATGCCTGGTGATTTCACACAAGGGGTAGATTTTCATAAAAATGTTGGATTAGTTGGGAAGTGAACGGGTTGTTCCTTGGTCGTCGGTTGGGAAGTGAATAGGGTGTTCACTAGTGGTTTCAAAGTACTTGATTACTTATGTACTAATCTTTCAAACTCTGCTTTACAATCTACTTACTGTATTTACTATCAATATCTATCAATATTGCTTTCTGCAAAATAGCCATAAAGCTATTCTTGTCAAGCTTTGCTTGAATACTATTTGCATACTGTTCCCTACAACTTGTAGAGTACTTTATGTACTCACGGCTTTGCGTCATTTGTTGATCAGTCGCCGAAGAAGACCTAGGGAGCACTAAGTACTACGAGGAGGACTACTCTGAGGACTATGCGAACTAGGTCTCGTCCTCCACTCGATTACCTGTGGGCATGTCGACGAGTTGTTTATTTCCACTGCAAGTGTAGGAAACTCTGTAAAACCTTGATCATAAGGTCCTTTTGCTACTAGTAATATTAATTTGTCTGCTTCTTTAGTTGTGTTGTTGTGTGGTCACGAGTACACTAATGTTGCAACTGTGCGAGTTAGCTACTGATCTCGCATTAGTTCAGAATGCACAGAGGGTCTGGGGTTGCATACTCGAGATCCTGACAGAGGTGGTACCAGAGCCATATCGAGTCGAAATGACAACTCAAAGCTGTCGAAAGTGAGGTAAATTCTATCGACCATCCTCTTGTCAAAAAAATACCAAAGTAGCCAGAAATCACCATCTATTTGAGAAAGGTGACCGTCAGATCCCCCTACTCGACCTAGTCGTTTTTCGATCGTGGTCGAACCTACTGTCAACAATTGTCGAGTTAATCGTGTGTTAGTTGATGGTGGGAGTTCACTAAATATACTCTTTACGAGTGCCTTGGACGAGATGCAAGTTCCAGGACAAAGTTCAAGCCTGTACGATACTCATTTCATCGGATCGTGCTGGGGTCTTGGGCCAAACCCATTGGTTAGGTTTCTCTTCCTATAACATTTGGGTCACGAAACAATTTCAGAACGGAGAATATCTCTTTTGATGTGGTCGATTTCGACATGGTATACAATGCCATACTCGGTCGACCAACTCTGACACGATTCCTAATAGATGCTCATTGCGATTATCAATGTCTTAAGATGCTAGGTCTCAAAGGAGTAATCACTGTCCACTGTGATAAAAAGATGGTACTTACATGCGACTGCAAATGCATTGAGATGGTTGGTCAAATACCAACTCGAGAAGCAAGCAAGGGGGCAACCTTTGACCAAGTAGTCGAAGCCTAAAGTTGCACCAAAGCCGAACAATTAAGTCAAAGAAGTTCCACTGAATACAGAGGAGCCTTCGAGGTCACCTCTGACCCTGCCTAGGAAGACGTCGTTGTCACCTTCCTCCAAGCAAGCGCAAATGTCTTTGCGTCGTAAGCATCCGACATGCCCGGAGTCCCTAGGGAGGTGATCGAGCACAGGCTAGCTCTACGGCTTGACAAGAAACTCGTAAAACAAAAATTATGGAGATTCGCATCTGATCGACGAGATGCCATCAGATCTGAATTAGACAAGCTACTTAAAGCAGGCTTCATAAAAGAAGTCGACCACCCAGAGTGGTTGGCTAACCCTATAATGGTTAGAAAGCCTAATGGTAAATGGCGTATGTGTGTAGACTTTCTTTGATCTTAATAAAGCTTGTATGGATGACGATTTCCCGTTCCTCGTATTGATCGGTTGGTTGATTCTCTTTGGTTACGAAATATTAAGTTTCATATATGCATATTTTGTTTATCATTGGGTAAGTATGAGCCTAGATGATGAAGAAAATATGGCATTTATTACACCATTTGGAATATTTTGCTATCTCAAAATACCATTTGGTCTAAAAAATACCGGCACTTCTTTTCAACGCTTGATGCAAAAGACCTTCCTCCCTCAACTAGATCGATATTTGGAAGCCTATGTTGACGATCTGGTCGTAAAAAGCATCAAACACCTTAATCATATTTCTGACTTGCAAGAACCATTCGACAACCTTATGAAACACCGCTTGAAGCTCAATCATGATAAGTGTGTGTTCAGAGTCTCTTCAAGAAAGTTGCTTGGATTCCTTGTCTCTGCACGAGGAATCGAAGCAAACCCTGAAAAGATAAAAGCCATTGAACAAATGCTTCATCCAACCACAAAGAAAGAAGTCCAGAAACTTATAGGATACATGGCGGCTTTAAGTCATTTCATCGCACGAGGAAATATGAGGGTTTTGAGTGGCCATAGGAGGTAAACAACGCCTTCAATGATGTCTAGAGGTATCTTACGAGTGTTGCTGTTCTGGTTTCTCCGAAACCAAAAGAGACATTCCTAATATTCCTAGTTGCTACACCACAAGTAGTGAGCGTAGTCTTTGGTTGCGAGAATGTGGAAGCGTTCAACGACCAATTTACTATGTTAGTGAAGTTTTACAAGGGCCTAGGGCGTTACCCTTAGGTCCAAAAGCTTCTATATATCCTCCTCATGTCTTGAGGAAAGCGATGCATTATTTTGAGGCACACAAGTTAATTGTGTCGTCTGAGTTTTCCTTAGGAGTGGTCCTCCAGAACAGGGAAGTAGCGGGGCTTATGACAAAATGGTCAGTTGAACTTGGGGAGTTCGACCACCATTTTGTGTCTCGAGCGGCCATTAAAGCCCAGATCTTGGCAGACATTGTCGCCGAATGGACAAATCCTGAACCCATTCAAGGACCCCAGTAGGAAACCCACGACCAGTGGACAATGTACTTTGATGGGCTATTTACGCTAAGTGGCTCGGGTGCTAGGGTGGTCTTGGTACCTCCTATAAGCGAAACCTTAAAATCTGCTATTTAATTAAATTTTCCTACTACTAACAATGTGGTAGAATACGAAGATTTATTGGCTGGCATATGAACAATGAAAGGCTTGGGATTTGACGACTACTCGTGAGAGGAGACTTTCAACTGGTCGTGAATCAAGTCAGAAAAGAGTACCAATGCTCTAATTCGATCATATCTCAATACTTATTAGAAGTCGGGAAGCTTGAAAAGTATTTTTTTGGTTTCAAGGTACAATATATCCATCGAAAGAATAATTTCCTCACTAAACAGTTAGCTAGAATGGCTTCTTCCCGATCACAAGTACAACAAGGAGTCTTCTTGGAACAGCTCTAGAAGTCGTCCCGAGTTGAAACACCAGAGACATCTCCTATTGAGACAGTCTCCCAAGAATACAAGGATACCTAGATAAGTGTCATCTACGAGTATCTTCAGAAGGGCACAGTACCAAATGACGATCTTGAGGCTGATCGTTTATCCCGTTAGGCCAAAATGTATTGTTGAGCTCCTCACTGCTTGCCATAAAACACTTCCCTATGAAGTCCACCTCCTTTGCCTTCTTACCATTGTCCTCATCGTCGCTTCCAGAATGAACATCACTCAAATTAATCTCATTAAGTGCTGAAAGTACTTTGTTGATAGCCCTACAATAATTGTGCTTCCTGCTTGGGTCAATTTTGAATTGAGAGCGATGAATTGGTGCCTTGTCATCCTTGACCTCCTTGCCCCTCAGTTTAGGGCAATTCGTCTTGGTATGGTTTAGCTCACCACACTCATAGCATCTGATTGGACCTCCTCTTCACCTTGTTCTAATGTTATTAATTGCCTTGGTTACTCTATTGGAAATGGGTACAAGCTGATCTTCTGGAATCTCCTCTATCTATTCATCTGAAATAGAACACAGTGCAGACAAAGGAACAATAGAGGAACTAGAAGAACTGTCAGCTTGGTTATTCACTTGTCGGTCTTTTAGAACCGAACTTACGTAATGATTGTTTGATTCGGAGGGTCTCCAAGCTCAAATCACTTAGAGAGAATGATACACGGATTTTTATGTAGGTTCAGGCCTTCTCCGGAGAGAATAACAACCCTCTTCCGTGTCGCTATATTGAGTATGCTGGTTACAAATCAAGAGGAAAAACTAAAATGCAATTTATTGTGCTCCTGATTGTGTCTTTCTTCCTCTGTCCCCCTCTGCCATGTGGTGATTCATCCTTTTATAGCGTGCTTGAAGTGGGCAACAATTTATCTAGCCCAAAGGGCATATCAATGCTTCAGATGATGGCGCAGTTACCGAAGATTACTGTTGGAGAAGTAACGTTCCCACATCGCTAGGCAGTTATCACCAGGATAGAGAGATTAATTATGTAGTTATTCCAGAGAATAATAGTGTATACTGATTATTTAGATGCCCTAATCAATTGGGCCTACTTATCTGTAAGCTCGATCAATTATAGGGTGGTCGTAACTGACCTGGTCGTAGAAGGACTTACGACCATGAGGTGATCAAAGAAGAACTTACAATCATGTGCTAGTCGTAGAAGAACTTACAATCATGTGCTAGTCGTCATGGCCGGGATGGAAAAAGAGGTGGTTCTACTAGGAGACGACCAATGAAGACAACCTCTCTTTTGCCGGGAACACCGCCGAGAAGATTTCTTCCTGGGATTCGACTTCCAAGGATCTTGGCCGGATCGCCCCCTACATTCAAGACATCAAGGACTTGAAGGCGGTTGGCTCACCGGTTGGCACGTGGTGAAGGATTTCATCACGCGCCGCATTAGCCCTCTGAAGAAACAAGTACATCCCATGTGGAAGTACTCGGGATCACAAGACCCGACCAGAGATTACGAGCAAGGTAAGTACACCTTCAATTTCGCTCTCTTTCTATTGATTTCGAACTTGGTTATTGAAAGTTTATTTGGTTCTACATATGTCACACAAGCAGAAATTGACGCTCGGGTCAAGCTCGTTTGTGAGAAATCCCGCCACCAAACATGGTGGCTCCTCAAATCCTTGCAGTTCTGACCGCAGATGATAGGAGGGAAAGCCTAAAAGTAATCAATGACTGATTTCTTCTTTAGGATCTCGTAGTTGTAGAAAAACTTACAACTATGTACTAGTCGTAGAAAGACTTACGATCGAAAAATGGTCGTGGAAAAACTCACGACTAGAGGGTTGTTGTAGAAAAACGTACGACTAGGTTTTGGTCATAGAAGAACTTTCGACCGCTTAATAATACTTTTTTTCTGACTTCTGCAGAAAGTAGGCATAGAAGACCATCGAGACGACGAAGAGCTCGAATTGATGGTCGTTGGCATGGCGATGGAGCAAGTTGAGGCTCCTCCAGCAAAAAAGCATCGATTCATGAAAGTCGCCGACAAGGGAGGCGCAAGCTCGAGCTATGCTGCTCTGACCAGGCCCTTTGCGTGGTTCACTGCAGAAATGGCTACTGCAGAGAAGGCAAAGACAGCCGAAGCACTTAAACAGAAAGCCCCCAAGATCAAGGTATCATTTTACTATGATAATAAGACTTTCACAGTTTCTGCCTCCGTGGCTTTGTCAAGCAACAATTAAAGGACAACTAGAAGAGTTTTATGTCTTTTGTGAAGGAAACCATTTGCACCAAAGAAGTTTGTGGTCAAGGGCAGTGCTGCCCTTGATGAGGTCGAGACAGGTCTCAGCCATCCGGAGAGCCAGGAGGCTCAAGGAATGGTAGTGCTCCCTCAAGACCCACGACCAGACGTGGTCGTGGTTGAGAAGAAGTCGAAAAAATCTTATTTAGGGAATGTTTCTTCCAGATTCAAGATCAAATCTGGCACACAAAGGTATGTAAAAAGACAAAAGTGTAAGAACAATATTTACCTTTTGTTTTTTACCATTTGACGCGTTATCCTTTTCATGATATTAGCCCGACTCCTCCAACCCTCAAGGACATTCCTGTTGAGGAATCCATTGCTATTTCTCCCGTAGTTGGAGGAATAACAGCGGCGGTGGTTGAAGGGTCGTCCACCGCCCGAGTGGTGGAAGAGGTCGTTGCTGCTGAAGCAACTACGACCATAGGAGTGGTCGTAGAGGCTGAGGCGAAAACAACGCATGATGCAACGGAGGCATCCGGCCAAAGCGATGAATCGTTGGGCCACCGCGTTGGGAAGGAAGTCACCGTAGACATTCCTCCTGGTCCCCAAGAAACTGTCGTCACCGAATCAGAGGAAGAAGAATATGTTAAGTTCTTTTCTGGATTCTTCGGTCCAGCTTCCATTGTGGGGTCTTCTGCATTCAGGTCTCGTACCCGAGTTCCACAACCCAAGGATATTTTTGACAGGAGGAATGTTTTCTATGATGAGTGTCTCAAAAAGGTGTGGTGGAATCGAATTCATGAGCTTGATGAACTGAAGAACCCTGCATGTGTACTCTCCATGTTTGCTCGAACGAGCATCAACGTAAGTGCTTGTTACTCAACATTTATATATGTGGTTTTTCCCGCCTCTCACTGTCCTTCTTTATGCAGAGAGCTCTAGAGCAAATTATCATTGTTGCAGAGTATAACAGCAACTTGTACAGCTACGACAGGAGAAGGCAGAACTCTGTGAGCAGGCAAAAAGATGGTAAGTCACTATTACTCGTAGTCGTTTATGTTTCGACCACTTGCACAATGCTTATGGGGATTGTCGTAGAAGAACTACGAGGATCTAAAAATCCTCATTTAAATATTTATTTGTAATCTTTATTATGGATAATGACGCCATTATATGGTTCTTGAGTATAGCCCTTAATGTTCATAAGGGAGAAGCTGTGGTCGTAAGATCTTCTGCGACTACCTTATGATCGTAAGTTCTTCTACGATCACCTCATGGTCGTAAGTCCTTCTACGACCAGATCAGCTACGATCACTCCATAGTCGTAAGTTCTTCTACTACTAGCATATAATCGTAAGTTCTTCTACGATTACCTCATGGTCGTAAGTCCTTCTACGACCATGTCAGTTACGACCACCCTATAATCGATCGAGCTTACAGACAAGTAGGCCCAATTGATTAGGGCATCTAAACAGTCAGTATACGCTATTATTATCTAGAATAACTGCACGATTAATCTCTCTGTCCTGGTGATAACTATCTAGTGATGTGGGAATGTTACTTCTCGAACAGTAATATCTGGTAACTGTGTCATCATCTAAATCATTGATACACCCTTTGGGTTGGGGAAATTATCGCCCACTTCGAGCACGCTATAAAAGGAGAAATCACCAGATGGCAGAGGGAGACAGAGGAAGAAAGACACAATCAGGAGCACAAGACATTGCATTTCAGTCTTTCTCTTGATCTGTAACCAGCATACTCAATATAGCGACACAGGAGTAGGGTTGTTATTCTCTCCAAAGAAGGTCTGAACCTGTATAAAAATCTCTGTGTCATTCTCTTTGCGTGATTTGAGTCTTGGAGACCCCCCCCCCCCCCGAATCAAACAATCATTGCGTAAGTTTGGTTCTAAAACACCGACGTCACTAAACCCACAAAATTATACTTATTTACCATGGCCAAAACATCAATCTCGCGTGTTTTCATATTGGAATAAAGATAATTCAAAGTGAGTGTTTCCATTTTAACATAATGATTAATAGTAGTGACTAACACATTCCAGACAGACATATCCAAAGCATTTAAAATTTCATGAGCATTGTCAGAATCAGAGCATGTGACATCAATAGAATGCAAATCATTAACAATTTTATTGAAGTGATCAAAAAGTGCATCTACTGATTCTCCTGGTTTCATCTCAAATTTAGAATACTCCTTTTTGAATTTGTTCTGACGAACACCTTTAACAGACTTAGAACCTTCATGATAATCAACTAGAGTAGTCCAAATTTTATTAGCATATTTAATATTAGCACTTCTGACAAACTCGTTTCTACCTAGACCTTGCAACAAAATATTTCTAGCCTTAGCATTAGCTCCAACATCAGTAGTAACAACAGGAGGCACTTCATATAAACTTTCAACTTTTTGCCAAATAGCATTACCTTATTCTTGTAGAAAAACCTCTATGTGCGTTTTCCAATATGTATAATCTAACCCATCGAAAAATGGTGGCTTACCTGAGAAACAATCTCGATCTGATGCCATTACAGCCTCGCTTTGATACCACTTGTTGCATCGTTGATGGCAATCAGAGGAGGGGTAATAATTGTGGAAGATTTTTCGTACCCTAACTCCCTCTTTGTTTTTAAACCTCCTCTTTCTTGAAAACACCAATCGTAATGTAAGACAATGCATGGGGTAAAGCAAATGACAGAAGGCTTTCTTTGGCACACTGAGATTAGACCAGTTAATCCTCTCTCTCACGCGAATCAAGAGGGAGTTTGTGCGGAGAGCAACGACCAAAACAGGGAGAGATTCACTAGAAAATTGCTTGAATTGGATCTGACTTTTATTTCTGGATCATCATGTTCAAAGTGCCATCCTAGCACCACTCAACCCTAGAACAAAAGCGCATACCTCCGGTTACCGTGAGCCCTTCACCTAATCACGTCCGCCTATGTGAAGCCACCGTGAGCACATCTCATGTCAGAGGTGGGAGTCGGGTCGGGTCATCCCGTGCCCGCCAGAGGCCCGACCAGCTCGGCACGGCGCAAGCACAGCCTAGGCATGCTACGTGGTGGGCGGTGGCAAAGACGGACGGCGGGCACGGGTGGGCTCGAGAAGACGGCACGACGGGCGACGAAGACGGCCCGATGTGGCGGTTGCGTGCTCGGGCCGGCCGTAAGACGCTTCAAAGACGCGCCGGTGTCGTGGCCGCTCGCCGCCGCCGCTCCGGCGCCTCCGACCGCCTCCGCTGCCGCCTCCGCCGCCTCGCCCCTGCCTCCATCGCCTCGCCTCGCCGCGCTTACTCGCGCCTCCGGCCTCGGCCTCGTCGCCTCCGCCGCCGCCTCCTTGCGCCCGACCTGCTCGCTACCGCCACCTCCTCGCGACTCCCGCCTCGGCCTCGTCGCCTCCCGCCGCCTCCTCACCTCCCGCCGCCGCCTCGCACCTCCGCCCGCCACCGTAGCCTCCCGCCGCCGCCTCCTCGTGCCTCTGTCTCCTCACATCTCGCCTCAGCCTCGTCGCCTCCTCACGCCTCGGCCTCGTCGCCTCCCGCCGCCTCCACGCGACTCTCGCCTCGGCCTTGTCGCCTCCCACGGGATGGCGGGAGGGAGGATCCGCGGGACGAAGAGACTGTGAGAGAGGGAGCGTCGAGAGAGAGAGCGCTGGAGCCGGGGGGATAAGGCAGGGGGCGGGGAGAGAGAGAGCCGGGGGGCGGGGGCTAAGGTCGAGGGGCGCGGGTTTCGGGGGGATGACAGAGAGAGAGAGAGAGAGAGTTTGGCTTTCGTTTCAATCGAGGACTAAGCAACGTTCGGGAGACTGATGAGTGACCGTTATGAGAAAAGTTCAGAAGAACGTTGAGCAACGTTCGGGAGAACGTTGAACAACGTTCGGGAGCAACTCACCGTGTTTATAAAAATCAACTCACCATACCTTATTTCTTCACCATACATACACTCATTTAATCATCATTCATCCACTCTCATTTCTTCATCATCCATTTACTCTCCTTATTTCTTCAACATCCATCTACTCTCCCCATTTATTCACCATCCATCCATTATGCTACCAAGGAGTTGGAGCACCAAGGAGCTCCCGAGTAGTATGTTACCGAGGAGTCAGAGCACAAAAAGGGCAGCACGGCGACTTAGCGTAAGCTCTTGTCGCCGCTCCTCTAGTCCTCCTCCGGCTCCGACTCCCATTGATGCTCGTAGTTCTCACCAAGTATGGGAGACTACGGCATGGATGACCGTCATATGGATGGTACAGAGGGCTACGAAGAGTACCAAGGCAGTTCGAGCCAATGGGGGCTCCAGAGTTCTCTCCCACGTCCATAGACGGCAACATTGGCAGGTCTGGACGAAGTGCGAATTGCTGGAAGCACATGACCTGGAGCCATGAAATCCAAGACGTCCAAACGGTAGATATCGCAACCTCTAATTATAGCCAAGCCAAATTATCTGCTCATGCAGCTGCAGGGACAGGGCACTTGAATCAGCACTACAAATCTTGCTTGTGCAAGATCTGGGCGCAGAGCCGAGGGGGAGGAGTACAAACGCAGCTAAACTTCGAGGCCGATAGCTCTGTAAGTACTTGGGTATACAACCCGCTTTCTGCCCGTGAGAAGATTGCTAGATATATTATTGCGGAAGATCAGCCGATTAGGATAGGTGAAAGTCGCGCGTTCGAAAGAATGATCCAACACGGCTTTTACCCATAGTACCAACATGTTAGTAGAAAACCCACTACATCTAATATTTTATGGATGTATCATAAGGAACTAGCAGAGCTAAAAGAACTATTCCTACAAGCTCTGTTCTCTTTTGCTATAACTTCAGACATTTGGACATCATCACACCAGGGAAGTGCATACCTTAGTGTTGTAGCCCATTATTTAGACGACAATTACAATCTAAACAAAAGAGTCATATGGTTTAAGGTAATTAACGAATCACACACGGGAGAGGCCATTGCTGAGCATATACTACGCGTACTTGATGATTTTAAGATAGATAATAAGATTGCTTCTATAACTCTTGATAACACATCAGCGAACACGACTGCTATGAATATCCTCACCCCAAGATTGCAGACATATATTGGTGGTTATATTCTCCACCAGAGATGCGTATGCCATATCTTGAACCTTGTTGTTCAAGATGGTATGCAAGCGATTGGCGGATTTTTAAACAGTGTCCACGACGCCGTTCGCTACCTCACAAATTCCCCACAAGTGGCAGCCAGGTTCACGGAGTACTGCGCGGCCAATGGGAAGGAGCCAAGAAAATTCGGTCTTGACATGAAGGTGAGGTAGAACTCGACCTATATCATGTTAAAGAAGTTACTAGGGTACGAACATATCATATCCATTTTTGTCAATGCTAACTCTCAAGACAATGAATTGGTAGTTACTAATTCATATTGGCAGATTGGTAGTCATTTTTGATAGTTTTTAAAACTTTTTTATAAAGCAACAAAGATGTTATCTGGTGTTTATTACCCTAACTCTCCCTTAGTTATAGAATTTATTTGGTTAATTGCAGATAGGATTGCCAAATCTTTGAAGGATCCCCTTTTAGGTCATCCTGTCGCACTAATGGAGGAAAAATTTATTAAATATTTCGGTTCTATTTCACACGTGTATTGCTTTGCTATCATTTTCGATCCTACGAAAAAGTTACCAGATTTGCAGATCGGTATGGAGGGAATAGGTGAATGCCTCGGTCTTGATTACTAGGAAGCTTTGCACATGTCAAAGAGGAGCTTTTTATGTTTTTCGATGTATCATGATAAATTCAAAGATGAGCGTGAGATCGGAGGCCTCACAGCAGACGCAACAAGGAAAGAAAAGCTTGACATCCCACTTGTGGAAGAAACTAAAGGGCAAGTCCAGTTCTTCGTCCCCGCAGTCTCAGGCAACCCCCTTGTGGAATTCTGTCTCAGAGCTAAACCACTACCTGGAGCATGATTTTGCAAACATCGATCCTAATCTTTATGGTGGAAGGATAGATTTGCTCGAGTGGTGGAAGAACAACAAGTGGATATTTCCTGTGTTGTCACATTTCGCACGGGATGTTCTGCTGGTGCCGTGTCCACTGTCTCTTCAGAAGCAATGTTCATCATGGCAGAGAGAATAATTGAAGAAAGAAGATAATCACTCACGCCTAGGATGGTGGAGGCAATCACATGCGCCAAGGACTGGGAATTGGCTAAAGAGCGGCAACAATATCAACTGGAGGATCTTGAGATCGTGCAGGCGTACGCTGACCTCGAATGCATGAACGATCTCGATATTGATGAGTAGTTAGTATGTACATGTTGTTATTGTACTCTTTTCCTTACTCGGGGAACCCCACTCTAGGGCGTAAGATTTTTAACGAGGCAATAACATTGTATCAATAAAATATCAAGAAAAATTCAATTTTTCCCCCGAAATATTTACATGCCCATGTTTTTACCAATTAATTCAATTTTAACTAGGTTTTTAATGAGACGGGTACGAGAGGAATGAAGATGGCGGTCGCCACCGCCTCCGCCGTCTATAGTTATTTAGGGTCGGGCTTGGTGTGCGGCATGACCACCGCACGACGGGCTTTGGGCGTGCACAGGCACGGCAGAGGCAAGGTGGGCCAACACGGCATGGCATGGCGGGGTGACTGGGCCGAGCCGGCACGGCACGATGTGGCCCGAGGCACGGTGGGCCCGGGCCGTGCCGCCCCTAGCTTCTCACCTCACACACGTCAGAATTGTCCTAGGACCCCAAAACCAACGTGGCCTTCAACGCACAGCTTGGAAATTCAATTCAATCCCAAAAAAACAAGGGGTCCGATTCAGCTTTCCAATTTTGGACACCTCAAAATTCTGGCTTTCAATTTCTCTTAGCTTTTCAATTTTGGACACCCCAAAATTCTGAACCGCACCTCCGTAGCTCCAACACGCATCATCCATCTTTGATCTCCACACGTCCCAACTTGAGCTCTACCGTCTCCTCCAGCATCCTCGACCCTCTGAACCAAGACTTCATACCAAGCCATCTCCCAGTCCTCGATGTAGAATACGATCGCCTCTGAGCTACCCTGCACATGCAAAGACCAAAATCATCATATTTTCCTTGCACAAATTCTTCACAACTTGACCGACATAAGTCCACACACGCCACATGCCTCAAATAACATTAGTAAGCAACATTGTCAATTATTCTTCAACAAAAAAATTCTAGACCTAGTCACATGGTCTAGCAACTCTTAAAGGTGACAGAAGGTTTCATGTCAAACAGAAGCTTGCCCAAGGTATGTTGGCCCTTTTGGGATTGTGAAACGCAGGGGAGAAGTTGCTTACCAGCTTGAGTTACCGGAGTCGTTAGCAGGAGTACATGATGTCTTTCATGTGTCGCAGTTGAAGAAGTGTCTTTGTGTACCCACCGAGCAGACTCCCTTTGATTCAATTGAGTTGAAAGATGATCTTACCTACAAAAACCAGTCAGTCAAAATTTTGGATCTGGCAAAATATTTTACCATAAGTAAGACCTCTATTTTTGCTAGGTTTAGTGGAGCAATCACTCGGAGAGTGAAGCAACGTGGGAGTGTGAAGAACAGCTGAGAGCCGAGTTTCCTAGTCTTTTCTCTCGCTAGCCTAAATCTTGGGGTCAAGATTCCTTTAAGGGGGAGGTTTGTAACATCCCAAATTTTGAAGTTTCAAATTTTTTTTGAGAAGTTTAGTCCCTTGAAAAATTTCATCAAATTTCATTTGAATTTAATAAAGCTTCAATAGGACTTTCAAAGTCAAAATAATTTAATATGATTAATCTAAACATCAATTAATTCTAAAACTATTTTATTTGAGTTCTTTATGCTTGAGAGTATTTTTTAGATATTTTCTTGAATTTTTTTTAGTTTATTTGCTATTTTTAATCTTCCATTTGGATTTTATGTAATTTCTAAAATAGAAAACTATTAAAATCTCAGGAAATTCCATTGGGTTGAATTCTCTTTGCAGCCTATTTCCATTTCTCTCTCCAACCCAGCCCACCGGCCCAATGTCGCGCCCAACCTGCTTACCTCTCTCTCTCTCTCTCTCTTCTGCTCTCCTGCACTCGGTCCCACCTGCCAGCCTCGCCTACACCGTGTGCGACACCAACTCTCCCTAGTCTTTGTCACTGACATGTGGGCCCGCCTGGCGTTATTTTTCACCGTGTTGACCGTGCGCAAGCTAAACTACACCATTGTCCCGCACACGGACTCTCCCGTAGCTCTGCCGCTACATGCTACTTAATTCCTCGACATGCGCGTCAAAGGGATCCCCTTAGACCCCACCGCCAATTCCCTAAAGTCAGAAGCCCTAGATCACCATCGTTTGTTCGATTTGGAGATCTAAACCTAGCGTCGCCGCCCTGGGATTTCTTAGATTCTACCGCCGCCAGTGAGCTCCTATCGTCGTCTACATCGTTGGGATCACCTTAGTGTGTTCTACCCCGTGCTCGTACTATCTTCGCTGGAGGAAACCCGTAGCGCCGTCACACCGTCAAAGCCGCACCACTGCTCTGCTTCGTCGTCACCACCATGTTCTAGCTGCCGATGATGACCATTGGGTCTCGCGCATGACCGTGAGCATCGCCCGAACCTCTGGAAGTCATTGCGCGCGTCAATGCCCTTGTCAGAGCATTCCGCCACCGTCTAGTCGTTAGCCCGAGCAACCACCGTCGTCCTCACCATCGTTGACCCCTTTGCCATCCTCCATCACTACATCTAAGCTGATGGATGTGATCGATGGAGCTCAAGAATATCGGTGGTGTCCTTCGCTCGCCACCGACCATCGCCGTTTGCCGTCACCGTCGTCAAGCAGTCATCCACCGTCAATCCTGTCGATGTGGCAACCCACGTGGCTGCCACCTTGCTGCCATCTGGTGCCATGCCAGGACCAGTCCGCACCTCGTCTGACCTGCATCGCATCGCTGCCACCACAGCTGCTTCATCCCACGTCACCCCCTCAGTCCAACGTGTAGCACATGCGCACCACGTGCACAACCATCACCACCTCAGTGCCACCCGCATCTAAACCCTAGCCCTAGGTGAGCCTAGTCTTTTGTGGACCGTGTCACTAACACATGGACCCCACATTTGGAGCTAAAGCCCATAGACCCGTAGAGTAGAACCCATGGACTCGGTCCATAGTGTTAGTGATATGCCCTAGAGGCAATCATAGAGATGATTGTATCACGTCTATATTTATGAGTTGTTGAATAAATGTTATTTTATTCCTTGAATGAATTATCATCGATAAATATTAACAAGTATGTGACTTGTTGGTGAAGCTCTTTAACTTAGATGATATCGTTCTAAATGTATTGTTGGTGATATGCCCTGGAGGCAATAATAGAGATGACTGTATCACTTCTATGTTTATGTGTTATTGAATAAGTGTTATTCTATTCCTTGAATAAATCATCAGTTATAAAGATTAACGAGTATGAGACTTGCTGGTAAAGCTCGTTTAACTTATGATGAAGTCATTCTAAATGTATCCCTGGTCGGAATACTAGTGACTCTATCGACCAGCACATGTATTGATTGATGACCATGTTTCACAGGTAATGGATATAGGGATATCGAATCAATAATGTGAACACGTGTTAGAGAATATGGTGTTGGTTTGACCCACCTTGAGACACTATTGAGATTGTTATGATTTCATGTGCCATTAGTTGGTCTCGAGAAATGATGATGTATAATCCTTAGACCTGAGATCAGCATGGTTTCCTACATGCCTAAGAGTACACTTTGGGGTTGCCAAACGCTACTCGTAACTAGGCAGTTGTAAAGGTAGCTTTCGAGTATGCTATGAAATATGCGAAGGAATGTGACTGGTTGAATATGGGATTTGTCTCTCCTAACATAATAGGAGAGATGTCTCTGGGCCCCTCAATGTGATTGGATAAAGAAAGTGCATAGCTATGCCACTGGTTGTCGAAGAGTTCGACCACATGAAGTTATCAAACACTCGATCAATAAAGTATTGAACAATCCATGGATGATGCAACATCTCACGTGGAGTTCAACCAGATATTGTGAGGCAAATGGAGAATACATGAGCATATTTTTCAGTTCGATCAGATACAGACTAGTTGTATTGAGATACGAGCTAACCGCAGGCTGGTCGAACATGATCACTAAGTGGTCGAAAGGAGTTACGAACTGGTTGAGACCAAATATGAGCTGGTCATATATAGATACGAGCTGGTCGATAGTGATAAGGACCTGGTCATAGATCATATTGAATTAAGGTTTGTTCGATATAATTTGTGTGTATTCGGGAATCGTTATGTCCTGCTAGGTACCACTAATGACTCGTGGTCGGAAAGAGTTTCCGAGTTACAACCGAACTACGCATGAACCTACAGGGTCACGGACTTAACGGGTTGCAACAAACCAGTACGAATACGATTCGCCAAACGTGTTTAGATAGGATCCGTCACGTGCACTATATAAGGAGATGCTTGAGGCTATTGGGGTAAGGGACAAGAGGAATCACCGCAAGAGGTGACGTGAGTTGCTCCAAACCCTAGCCACCATCTTCTTGAGAGAGCCTTCCCCTTGCGACTTGGTGCTAGCACACCGGCGTACGGCGTTCCTGCCCTAGACGTGTGGATACCGTAGAGGCGCTACTGCGGTTGCTGTTGCGCTTGAGGACGATCTGCGACTTTGCAAGGAAAGCAATCAGTTGCTGGAGAAAACGATCGACTACATGAACGATCGACTACGAGGACGATCGCCGTACAAGGACGATCGAGTACGAGGACGATCGACTACGTTGGACAATCGACTACGACCACTACAATGACGTGCTCTTCATTGGACCAGGCTACTCTAACTCTTTTTCCGCTGTATTACGCGTCTAGTGGTAAGGATCTATGATCTCTTACTTACATGGCATCCTAGTTTACGTGGTAAAATTTTTGAATAGCCAGCTAACGTAGCCTACACATATCCTTACATGTATCCCTGATCGGATGTCACTGGTCGAAACACTAGCGACTCTATCAACCAACACATGTATTGATTGTTGACCATGTTTCACCAGTCATGGATATAGGGATATTGAATCAATAATGTGAACACATGTTAGAGAATATAGGGTCGGATTGACCCACCTTGAGACACTGTTAAGATTGTTATGATTACATGTGTCATCAGTTGGTCTCAAGCAATGATGATATATAATCCTTAGACCTGAGATCTACATGGTTTTCTACATGTGTAAGAATACACTTTGGGGTTACCAAATGCTACTCCATAACTGGGTAGTTATAAAGGTCGCTTTTAGGTATGCTATAAAACATGCAGAGGAATATGACTAGTTGGATATATGATTTGCCCCTCCTAATATAACATGAGAGATATATCTAGGCCCCTTGATGTGGTCGGATAAATAAAGTGCATGATCATGCCACTACTGGTCGAAAAGTTCGACCACGTAAAGTTATCTAACACTTGATGAAAGTATTTGTAGGACCGGAAAGGCGACTAGTGGGGGGGTGAATAGGCGCTTTCACAATTTTCTCGCCTAAGTCGAATTCAACACGAACTTTACTCCTATAGCTATGAGAGCTAAGAAGATCAAGAAGCACACAAATGGAAGCCTTAGCCGAACTCGACAAACCCCGACAACCGCATCGACACAAATGTGGAGACTTAAGCTCAAAGGGTTGATCTCGGACATGGCGGTCGGACCGGTTACCAAGGGCGGTCCGACCGACGCTCAACAAGCTGATCTCGACCGGCAACTAGTCGGCACGGACCGTGGACAACGGTTCGATTCGGCAAGATGGCAATGGTCGAATATACGCAAGCGGTCGGACCATTGCTATAAGACCTGGTCGACCGGTTCACCCAAGATGTAAAAATCCACCCCAAATCCAAAACAAAATTTGATCCAACTTTGTGATTCAACCAATGAAACTTGACCAAATTTCGAGCACACCTCCCTAATGATATTGGAGACCTATTTCTAGCGACGATCCTTCAGATCCACTTCGCAGAAACAATCTCTCAAGGATTAAACAAAGAAGTGCACAAACCCTAGAAATATGAAAATCTTTGATTCAAGACTTGCTTGTGGGGATTGATGGTCTAGATGATTCTAGGAGTATTCCCACACACCAAAGCAAGACAAAATGGGTCAAGAAACCAAGTATAAGCCCTTGAATCAAGGAAGCACCAAATTCATCCAAATGAGAGAAGAACACAAAGAGAAGACAAATGATCTCTCAAGCAAGCATCACAAGATTGATTGATCTCACAAGATGCTTACAAAGCCACTCCAACTAGGAGGACAAGAGCTCACCCAAGGAGCATACAATCTCTCCCTCTCTTCCTCTCCAAACCCTAACCCTAGAAAAGCAAGGGAAGAAACCAAATGAATGCCTCTAAGGTTTTCCTTCTCCCCCTTTCCTATTTATACTAGAGAGGACTAGAGTTTCACATTTGGGGCCCACTCACACATGGGACCCACATACTAATCTGTTGAAGCAATCGCCTGCTTCACCACGTGTAGGTTGATCAGCGGTTCTCATCGATGCCAAGCCTCTCTTGTCCGAATCCCATCGGGACCTCCCAGAGACTTGCACCGATATCCGCACCGCCTGATCCAACCAGCTGTTTCGAACCACCCGTTCGATCCATCTTGTCCATTCTGCACCATGCTTGAGTCACACAACCTCACCCAGATCCCCGATCGCTCGACCTCGGCTCTCCAAGCGTAGTCCCGATCCACTCACCGCTGACGCCGCTGACTCGCAAGCCACCGCGACAAAGAATAGACAAACAAACCGTTTCCGGGAACAAGTTCTTCACAACTTGACCCACGTTAGTTCCACAATGCAATATGCAATAATAAAGCATTGATAACTAAACATTAAACACAATACACATGCATCAATGCGAACTTGGCAAACCTCCAGTCATCATCGCCGGTCTGATCATCCCCACAGGCCGGTCCGACCGATATCAGCCGGCGGACCGCTTCCCACAACGGCACGGGTCGGACCGGTCAAAAGACTTAGCTAAAATCTAGCTTGAAAATCCAAACCTTCCGGAATTTTCAACTCAATAGAACTTTGATCGAGCTCCAAAATGATGCAACCACATCCGTGAGACTCCTCACCGCTTACACAACCCATTTTTGGATTAGCCCCAAAATCCAACTTTAGGTCGACCGTCCGACGGCCACCACCGCCGGCCCGATCATTCCCACGCAAGGTCCGATCGCCCCACTCCACCGGGCCGATCACCGTGGTCCGACAAAGAAGAAGCAAACCTCAAACGCGAGATTTTGCAAACCAACAAAGCCATTGCCAATTGACTCATCATCCCGGATCGCACATATCCTCACGATATCCACAATCTCCCCTTGATGAACACATTGGCAATTTCAAGAAAATGTGGTTTTTCAAATGAAAAGTAAAATCGCATTTGTGATAAAGGCACAACTTGGTCCATAAGCAAGAAAAAGCTTAGAACCTACCAAGTCGGCTTCGTAATAGTGAAGGCAAGCGAGATAAGGCATTGAACGCACAAAAAGATTCAAAATCCGTAAGATGGCCAAAAATCTCACTAAGGTCCATATGAAAGACGATAAGTTCTATTTGACCTTTCATCATTGTGAGTCTTCTTGAATTGCAATTCAAATCGTAAAAGGCAATAAAACCAGAGACTCAACTCACTATGATCACAAATTTTCAAAGGGTTCACAAAAATTTTTGTGTGTGTGTATGTGTTCTTTATGCATGAAACCTTATGTGAACCAAAACTCCAAAGCAAGATTTTCTTCTTCAATCCTTCTCCCTTTGACAATGAATTCATCAAGATGCATGAGAGAAGAACGAGCATGAAGAAATGACTTTATTTGAAATTTAGCAAAAGGAGCCATGACCATTATCTATGTAGACAAGACAAGATATATACCAAGCCATATAAAGAGTAGAAGCTATATTCAATCATGGCAAAACATGTACGCAAAGCTAACACCAAGATAGCGTAAATCGAGATTAATGTAATTAAAACCATGAAAGGTTGCTCAATGTCATAGATTCACTAAAAGCAACCAATAATGAGTCAAGCCATGTCTATAAGCAAAAAGAGACTCAAAACAGGAATTGAGGCATTTTGAGCATTAAGAGAATTCTTTTGAAGCAAAGCTCAAGCACTTAGCCCTTTTTGGGCAATTTTTCTTTCTTTTTCTTTCTCTTCTCCTTTTTACTGTGCTAGATCTCAAGCCTTGCCGCGACCATCTCAAGCGATAAGCTTAAAAGAGTGATCTAGGTCATCCAAAACTCCCCCTGAGTTCATGCCTAGTGCAATGGCAAGCCGTCTCATGAGAAAGGATTGGTGAGATCAGTTTTTTCGCACAGAAAATCTTCTTTCCCTTTTTTTCATTTGCTTGACTTAAGAAGATAAAAAGCTCATTTTTCATCTCAAAATAAGTTCAAGACTCAATTCAGCTTGTAAGACATGGCAAGAATCATAAGAGGATCACTAGAGCAAAACTAGTCACAAGATCCAACAAGACATGATTCGATTCAATTTGCTCACGTGATATAAAGCTAGCAAGGGAAAAGCTAAGCCAAAACACGAAGAGCCATAAAAGAAGTCCAACAGACTATCACTTGATATGACAAGGTATAGAGTATGAAATCAAGCCATACAAGGATAATACTCAAAGCTCCACAATTTTTATTATGCAATGCACAACATTTGAAATAAAAATGCATTATGATACAATGAAAACACAAAGAGCAAAATTCCTCAAAACATCCATGCCTCAAGATCGGATTTGAGATAGAAAATATAGGTGTCCAAAGATCGAGATGAACGATGCTCGGAATAGCAAAAGAAGCGCAGAAAATGATTAGGCACAAAATCATAAGAATGCCCATGAGCACCACCGACCTCTCCAAAACGATCTACCAAAAGACCGACACTCTGCCTAGGTGCTACCCGTGGTCTATCCTCACGATATCCTAAACCACACCCGCTCGACCCATCAAAAGAGTCAACAGATTCTCTCGCACGCCTAGACCTATATGTGGTGCTGTGAATAGGCTCCCTGGCCTAGAGACTATCAAGAAAAGACACTCTAATGGATCTCAAAGAGCTCATCCTCTCTTTCCTCTCAATCTTTGCTCTCCGGAAGCAAAACTCAGCAGTGTGGCCCTCTTTCTGCGAAGGTGCAATTGTACTTGACCTTTGAGGGGTCCGATCGGTGAGACAAGCACCTTTCTTGCTAGAAAGAGATTGAGCAGAACCTCATGACTTTAGGAATGTACCTTTGGAGTCAAAGAAGGTTCTTGCTCAACCAAACCACTTTTCACAACTCTAGCAATCTTTGGTGAGACATTCTTGGAGAGCTCTAGGACTTAGAACCTAGGCCACTGCTTTTTCACACTCACTTTGGATTGGTCTAGAATCAAGTTGAGTTTCTTTTCCCACCGGAAAACTTCTCAAGAGTCATTTTGAGGTAATCGCTCTCTTTGCCAAAACTCCACAATTGGAGCACCTTTAGAATCGATTGCCTCAACATGTTTGCTCTTAAGAAGATCCACTTCCACTTTAAGAGCCTCACAAGACACACAATAGGACTCTCCAATCCTATTCAATCGCTCCTTAAATTTGACTCTAAAAGCCTCTTGTATCTTACCAATAGCAATATCAATTTCAAAGATGCAACATACAAGAGGAAGAATCTATGACTTTCTTGGAAGCAAGAAGAGACAAGGATCTTTCAATTTTAGCTTTCTTCAAGAGTCTTGTTTAAAGCTTCAATCTCAATTGTAAGCTTAGGCAATTTTCACAAGAGGCAATTCTAGAATAAGCAACCATTTCACCATCTCTTGCATTTTAATTCGATTATTCTTACAATGAGAACAAGTGTGACTAGCATCAAATTTTGCAATTCTTTTAAAGAGCTATCCAGCTTCAATTCTAGCAAAGCACGCTTGAGCAATTTAATGGAATAGCTTCTAAAGCGATCACATCAAGTTTAATGGCATTCATGCCAATGTAACTAGACTTGAGAGATTCTAGTTCGTAAAGAGCATTTTCAATTGTTCTTCAACAGAGGAATGAGCATTATTCAAGCTTGACAATTCATTAAGCAAGCTAGAGCATGAATCACGTAAATCATCGGGATTAATGGATTTGAGCCTAACCACTTCTAGGTTCAAATTATCAATCATTGTATCCTCGCTTGATCACTTTAGCTTGCTTATGCAATTTTTGTTCAGCAAGCACTAAAGCCCTTTTCATGTCGAAGTGAAGGGCATACCTCATCGGGATCACTAAAAGGATCCTCATTGTTGGAGAAGTCGCCGTGGTCGTTTTAGCCATAAAGCACATGCCGCTGAAATCACGTGCCTTCTTCTTGCCACGGAGTCACTCTTGTCGCCCTCCGACTCCGAGTCCATATCTTCCATGCTCACATCCTCTAGAGCTTCAAGGACTACGACAAACTTGCGATAGTTTGTCTTCTTGGACTTAGCATCCTCGCTTGAGGATGCGGTTGCAGACTCCTTCTCCTCCTTGCCCTTCACCTTGGGGCATCTAGAGCTAATGTGGTTGAGCTCACCACACTCAAGCATGTGATAGGTCCTCCTCTCCTCCTACTCCTCACATTATTGTAGGCTCGTGAATTTTGTGGATAGGAGGGCTAAGTCATCCCTGTAGTCTCTCAAGTTCCTCATCGCCAAAGAATGCAAAGCGCATAAAGAAAATCCAGATGAGCTAACATTAAAAGAATCAAGATATCTACCCTTAGATTGATCGACCACTAAAGCCATCGAATCATCGAAGAGAGACGTGAGATAAAATCAATCTCATGCGCCTTCAACCTCGAGTAAAGCTTATCCATGGTAAGCTCGCCATGTGATGTTGTCATTGATGGCCGTGATCTTCATCCCCGCATCTTCACATCCAAAGCACCCAAAAGTTGGCGTGCATTTTCTGACCAAAAACAAGATCAACAACGCGAGATCATGAAGAATTTTAGAAAATCTCCCCACACTCATCTAAAGATTCACCGTGTCTTTGCTCGATTTTGGAGTATGCTTTCTTGTCGGTTCTGTCTCACTTCCTTGATCGCAGGACCCTCGTGATAATCACAAAGAGTCCGCAGATCTCATGAGCAGACAAACAAATGAGCAACACGCTCAAACTCCGATCGACTAAGGCCTTGAATCAAGAAATTCCGAGCTCACGTTGTTCTCCACATCCGAGTGATCAAATTGTCATCTACCGCACGACATAAGGATTTTTCACCTTAAGCCAAATCGCGTGCCCTTGAGCCTCGATGTAGGCCTCCATTCGGCCTTCCAATATGCAAAATCAACTCCATCAAAAACATGTGGCCCGATTGAATATCGCCACCGCCATGGCTCCAAAGACCGGTTAAGATCTATAGAAGAGAGCTAACCTGCTCGATACCACTTGTAAGACCGGAAGGCGACTAGTGGGGGTGAATAGGCGCTTTCACAATTTTCGCCTAAGTCGAATTCAACACTAACTTTACTCCTATAGCTATGAGAGCTAAGAAGATCAAGAAGCACACAGTGAAGCCTTGTCTTGAACTCGACAAACCCCGACAACCGCACGACACAAATGTGGAGACTTAAGCTCAAAGGGTTGATTCGACATCGGGCGGTCGGACCGGTTATTAAGGGCGGTTCGACCGACGCTCAACAAGCTGGCCGAAGCAACTAGTCGGGCAATCGGACCGGTGGACGGTTCGACCAGAAGACAATGGCCGATCGACACACGGGCGGTCGGACCGCCGTTACATAAGACCGGCCGACTTGCTCACCCAAAGATGAAAAATCCACCCCAAATCCAAAACGAAATTTGATCCAACTTTTGATTCAACCAATGAAACTTGACCAAATTTCGAGCACACCTCCCTAATGATATTGGAGACCTATTTCTAGCGACGATCCTTCAGATCCACTTCGCAGAAACAATCTCTCAAGGATTAAACAAAGAAGTGCACAAACCCTAGAAATATGAAAATCTTTGATTCAAGACTTGCTTGTGGGGATTGATGGTCTAGATGATTCTAGGAGTATTCCCACACACCAAAGCAAGACAAAATGGGTCAAGAAACCAAGTATAAGCCCTTGAATCAAGGAAGCACCAAATTCATCCAAATGAGAGAAGAACACAAAGAGAAGACAAATGATCTCTCAAGCAAGCATCACAAGATTGATTGATCTCACAAGATGCTTACAAAGCCACTCCAACTAGGAGGACAAGAGCTCACCCAAGGAGCATACAATCTCTCCCTCTCTTCCTCTCCAAACCCTAACCCTAGAAAAGCAAGGGAAGAAACCAAATGAATGCCTCTAAGGTTTTCCTTCTCCCCCTTTCCTATTTATACTAGAGAGGACTAGAGTTTCACATTTGGGGCCCACTCACACATGGGACCCACATACTAATCTGTTGAAGCAATCGCCGCTTCACCACGCAGAGGTTGATCACGGTTCTCATCGACGCCAAGCCTCTCTTGTCCGAATCCCATCGGACCTCCCTGAGACTTGCACCGATATCCGCACCGCCGATCCAACCAAATTGCTTCAACCACCCGCTCGATCCATCTTGTCCATTCTCGCACCATGCTTGAGTCACACAACCTCACCCGGTATCCCCGATCGCTCGACCTCGCCTCTCCAAGCGTAGTCCCGATCCACTCACCGCTGACGCCGTTGACTCGCAAGCCACCGCACAAAGAATAGACAAACAAACCGCTTCCGGAACAAGTTCTTCACAACTTGACCCACGTTAGTTCCACAATGCAATATGCAATAATAAAGCATTGATAACTAAACATTAAACACAATACACATGCATCAATGCGAACTTGGCAAACCTCCAAGTCATTCCGGTCGATCGCTTACGTGGCCGGTCCGACCGATATCAGTTTCGATCGGACCGCCCCACAACGGGCGGCCGGACGGCCAAAAGACTTAGCTAAAATCTAGCTTGAAAATCCAAACCTTCGGAATTTTCAACTCAATAGAACTTTTGACCGGAGCTCCAAAATGATGCAACCACATCCGTGAGACTCCTCACCGCCTACACAACCCATTTTTGGATTAGCCCCAAAATCCAACTTTAGGTCGACCGTCCGACCGCCACCACCGCCGGTCCGATCATTCCACCGAAGGCGCTCCGATCCACCACTCCACCGGCCATCACTCGTGGTCCGACAAAGAAGAAGCAAACCCCGAAAACGCGAGATTTTGCAAACCAACAAAGCCATTGCCAATTGACTCATCATCCTAGGATCGTGCACATATCCTCACGATATCCACAGTATTGAACAGTCCATGGATGACATGATATCTCACCTAGAGTTCAACCATGATATTGTGAGGCAAATGGAGAATGCACGAGCTGGTCATTTAGTTTGATCAGGTATGGACTAGTCGTATAGAGATACGAGTTAGTCGTAGACTGGTTGAACATAATCACTAAGTGGTCAAAACTTGGTCATAAGGAGTTATGAACCAGTCGAGACTTAATATGATCTAGTCATATAGATATACGAGCTAGTCGCTAGTGACAAGGACCTGGTCATAGATCATTTTGCGTTAAGGTTCATCTGATATTATTTGTTTGTATTCGGGAATTGTTATGTCTTGCTAGGAACCGCTAACAACTCGTGATCGGAAAATATTTCAGAGTTATAACCGACTACGTATAAACCTAACGGGTCACACACTTGACGGTTTGGAACAAACATGTTTGGATAGGATCCATCATGAGCTCTATATAAGGAGATGCATGAAGCTGTTGGGAATCACACGAGATAGACGTGGCGTGAGTTGCTCTACTGAAACCCTAGCTACCATCTTTCTGAGAGTTCTGTCGTGCGAGTTGGTGTTAGCACACCGGCGTACGGTGTTTCTTCCCTGGACGTGTGGATACTTTAGAGGCGCTACTGCGGTTGCTGTTGTGCTTGAAGACGATTCATGACCTTGGCAAGAAAATCGATTGGTTGCTAGAGGAGATGATCACTGCTAAGGATGATCGACTACGTTGGACGATTGCCTATGACTACTTCATCGACGTGCTCTTAGTTGGATCAGGCTGCTCCAACTCTTCTTCCACTGCACTGTGTGTCTTGTAGTAACGATCTATGATCTCTCTGGTAGTAACGATCTATGATCTCTTACTTGCACAACATCCTGGTTTACGTGGTAGTTTTTGAAGTTCCAGCTAGTGTAGTCTACCCGTATCACTACACATAGACTGTGGGTCCCACCTGTATGTCACTATTCTCTATTTTTGGGATTTTTTTAATTTTGAAATTCGTTGATGGTGTCATGCTGATTAAATATTTTAAAGAAAATTCTATAAATCCAAAATAGTACTTTCTTTATCTTTTTGTTAGATTTAAATCTTCCGAGAGCCCATTCTTCCTCATACGAACTCCGATTGTGCTCATTCAAGTTTTTAAATTCATCTGAATTCAGGCTCTACCTTCCTGAGATTTTTATTTAATTTTTGGAGTTTATTTTGTTCTTTATTTGTATTTGTTTGTGTTTTCTTTTTTGTTTGCGAGTAAACGTTGATACTTCGGGAGCTTTCGAGGAAGGAGGAGTTGATCAAGATCAAGACCATTGTCAAGACTTGTTTCAAGGCAAATTGTATCTTTGACCATGTTCAACCCAGTTTTTCAAAATTAATTTGACTCAAACTATTGCATGTTATTTCAACTATTTAATTCTTTAAATGCTTTGGGATTGGCTATACACCTTGTTCATTGTATTATCATGATCTTTTGTCACCCTAACTTGGATATTTACTAGTTGATATTATCATAGCACCAACATGGGATGGTTAGACACGAATAGTCTGCTTAGCCATGCAACGGGTTATTGATATCATTTTGAGTTACAAATCTAAACTTGACAAAGGGAATATAGAATGCTTTGTGGAAAGTTGTGTGCAGTATGTTGTCACTCGTTGATGGCATGTGTTGCATTTAACCAATAGGATGAGAAAATATTTAGACCGAGGCAAGTGGATGAAATTGTGATATGGTGAAGCTGTGTGCGTTTGGGACAATATGAATGTGCAGTCTCACCTTGGTCAATTAATAACTTAACTTTGTTCGCCATTGAACTGAGCCATAACTGTATGACCATATGCCTGGTATGGGACATGCCTTACTTAGTAAGGTATGTAGTCTTGATAATTGATTACTCAGGCATGTGGGTTAGACTGTGTGCCAAGGTGGTGGTGTGATTCTATCTCTGTGATGAGTCACATTTTTAGCGGTTCGCCATGTCTAGATCCAACGGTGTGTGACTGGCCAACAAACTGTGTTGGGATTTGGTGCCGATAGTATGCACAATGGGAGTGTCGATTGTTGAGATGAAGTTTTTTTAAAAAAATTATGATTAGTTCTAGCTACACTGGTTATATCGTGTGGGTAAAGTATACAACCTCTGTATAGTGTTAATCAATCTATTCGAATAGCCACATCCGCAATCATGGACATGCTCGGGGATTTCACACGAGTGGTAGATTTTCATAAAATAATTGGGAGGGTACAGCTGTGTGGTTAAACTCATGTGGCTGTGTGAAAGAAATTGATTAGGCTTTGTGGTCTTTGTGAAAATACCTGTTAAATTATTATTATTTATTTGTATTAAATTACACATTCAATCTATTATTTGTATTCAAATGCAGGTGTTGACTTTTTGCAAAATAACCATAGAAGTCATTTCCTTTGAAATAAGCCGTCCTCTATAATTGCATTGTGTGGTACAACTTATTGAGTACTCGGAGTACTCATTCTTGTTGCAATTATTCAACTGAAGTGGAGGAGTCTTCGTCTGCCTTTGAGGAGGCTGATCGCTAGGTCTTGATCCCAGTCGGTTGCCTGTGGCAAGTTAATGGGTTTTCACTAGAGTTGCTTCCATTCTGCTGCTATTTTTTTTACTCAGTGCTGAGCTCTTTGTTCTTAAATAAGTGTAAACTCGACCATAAGGTCACAACCATTATTTATTAATCAAATTAGTCGTTTATTCTTATAATCGCTTTGTGTAGAATGATGTTCATCTATGTTGACATTGTGTGCACTGTTGTGATCCTAGACTAATGCATTATACACAGAGGGTCTAGATTTGCATATTTGGATCTCGACAAGCATGCTTAGTGTAATTGCATCGGGTATAGTGTTTACTTTTGCAAAAATGGTTTGTTGGAAATGATGGGATGGTTTCCTATTGTTGTGTTGTACCATGTCTATGGCTGAGAATGAATTGATGATCACAGCCAAGGAGGGTTGTGATTTACTCTTATTACAATTATATACTTGTTATTTCATTACAAGTCGATTGCTCATTAAAATTTCGTTGCGAATTAATATGTATAGGTATTGCAAACGTGCTTAAAATAACTTGTAACGTAGAGCCATATTCTTTGTTAGCCATGCATCTATATTTTGTTGCGATACACTATAAGTCTTATTGAGTGTATAATGTTAGCCATGCATTTATATTATGTTGCGATGGTGTAAAACCATATCCCAAAATCCGCTCAATGCCCAGCCCACTGTGGGATGGACCGGCGCACACGTAGCACCCCACTTACACTTTCGTCCTCGCTTTATGTAAAAAGGTTAACCCAGAGGTGCTATGTTTGGACTCCAACAGGCATTATATACTACTACAACTCACTTTAGACAAACAATATGAAACTAATCCCACCACATAACTCCTCATGGGCCACATAGACCACGCTACGAGTAGGTTGGGGTATTACATTCACCCCCCCTCAAGGGCGGACACCCTCGGCAGCACACTACATACAAGGCAAATGCTCATAACAACCCTCGGTACACGTCCGTGCGTCCAGTGCTGGCACATATGTCATGTCGTGTGTCCACTCCGGGACCACACGCGCCATGTGACATATGCCTGCGTGCCTATCCGGCACATGCCCGTGCAGCGAAGGCTGATGCTCTAATACCATCTGTAACACCCTGTCCCAAAATTCACTCAATGCCCAGCCCACCATGGGGCGGACCCGCGCAAACATAGCACCCCACTTACACTTTTGTCTCACTTCATGTAAAAGGGTTAACCAGGAGGTGTTAAGTTTGGACCCAACATGCATTACATACTACTACAACTCACTTTAGATAAGCAATATGAGACTAATCCCACCACATAACTCCTCATGGGCCACATGGGCTGCACTACGAGTAGGGCGGGGTATTACAGATACACTGCAACCCTTGATGAGTATACAATGTACTCAATCTTACTTAAATTATTATTCAAAGTATGAGGAAGACACGATCCCAAACGATGTGTATTTCGCACCCGGTACCCGAGGGTACGATGATGGATCCTATTAGGGCTTAGTCCTTATCGGTTGCCTGTGGGAATGGATGACGCTTACCATTGGACCTTTTGGTTATTCATTGTGCTTCTGCTACTTCTCTCTTTTGAAATTTGAGTTTAATTTGGCCAGTCGGCCCTTGTAATGTAAACTTGCTGCATAACGCTTAAGACCTTTGTTTCATCTTGTATGTATAAATTGTGTATGGATATCATTATCAATGTTATGGATGTGTGTACTAGACACTGATTGTGGGACTAGTACGGTACACACACGAGGATTTTGGGTATTCAAGGGCCGAGTCTGAGAAAAATTAAAATGAACAATCATCATTAATTGCACCGAATGCAAACAAGGAAATACCAAAATCAGGAAAAAAGAGAAAGAAAAAACTAGATCTAGCCGCCAACTGGTCGTCGTTGCCTCCACCTAACTGGTTGTTGTCGTCGGGCCACCTGCCCCCTCCTAGCCACATCCTGCGTGGAGTAGCTAGCACGGGCGCGGGTGAGGGACGAAGGGAGGCATCACGACGGAGGGAGAAGGTCACCGATGCTCATGATCTGGATCCAAATCCAGAGGTGTGAAGGAATGGGGCGGCGACACCAAGGTAAGAGGCGGAGGCCGGGATGACACTTCAGGATAGCATCGGTGGGGCGGCGCTTCGGGATGCAGAGTCGGCAAGAGGAATGCATCGGCAATAGGATAGGATGGACGATGACATTGGTGGGAGGAGGCTGTGTAGATGGATTCAGCACCGGTAGGAGGAGGCGGGGGCGGCAGCGGTTGAAGGAGGTGCAGGGCGGCACTGGCAGGGTCCAAACCATAGTTGTCGCATGAGTCGGATAGGGGGAGGAGTTAGGTGGAGAAGGTGAATGGAAGGGGAAAGGTGAACTACTAGTTTTTATACCTAGTATGAAGTGAATGGAAGGGGAAAGGTGAACTACTAGTTTTTATACCTAGTATGAAGTGGGTAAATATTTGCAATTTTCATGGGCAAAGCCCAAACCCCATCCTGCAAAAGCCACCGAAGCTACCCCCAGCCCGCTTCCCGCTTCTGGTTTCTTCACGTTGTGTTGTGCTTCCGGCTTTTCCATAAATGACTAATGAAAGCCGCCCATTTGGGATGGCTTCCAGCTTTTCTAAGAGAAAAGCCAAAGCCGAAGCTGTCCCAAACGGGGCCTAGGTGTCCCATGAGGTGGATTCACCAAAACTTTTCCCCAAATTTGTATTTGACATAAACAAATCCAAATTCCTAGATATTTTCATATTTTGCATAAACCAATAAGACTCTAGGTTTCAAAATTTTACAAGAATTCCATGGAGTGATCTTATCAAAATGCCCTCAAGTGACATGTGTCTAATTAGGTGTCAAACTCACAAAAATAACCAGCATTTCAGCCATCAAGAAAACCATCTGCTTTTGATGTCTTCCAATGTGCAAGTCACATATAAATAGAGGCATAGGGCAGCATAGAGAGGGGTTGGCATCCAGTTCAAGGGTGAGCTCTTCGCTCTCTGCTTCCTTATTCTTTTCAATCCCTAAACTAGTAGGACTAATGCTTGTGCAGTTTCTGGCCAGGGATTAGGGAAGGCAAGAAAGATGGGAAGGGGATAGGAACTATTGTTGTTTGCTGAGGGCCATTTGGTAATTTCTCAATTAGAGAAAAAAATGAAATGGAAAAGGATAAGAGAAGGTGGGGCCCACCTTTTATTGAGATAGAGGGAGGATAAGGTTGGAGACTCAGTCTCCAACCCTAAACCGAAGGCTAGATGGGGTTTTCTCCCCTTTCGTTGGTGATGGCGCAGGCGAGTGCGGGTGGCTCGGGAGCTTTGTGCACTGACTGTTGGCAGTGGCAGCGCGTGGCTTCCTCCTCCTCGTCTTCAAAAGGCCCCTCCCTCCTCTTCTTCCTCCACGTTAGTACAAAGTGCTATCCAATTTTGGTTCTTCCTCTCCCGATTAGGTTTTGGCTCTCGGGCTGTGTGGGCTACTATGCCACCGTGGTCGAGCACGGCACTATCGGCGGTGAAGTTCTGGTGCTTTTCCCTCTTTGCGCACCTCTGTCTGTCGCCATTTCCTTCGAGATTGTCGTGAGTTGACGGGGAGTTCACCATCTTGGTTGGGTTCAGCCAGTTCTGTTCTTGATTTGGGAGGGAAGGAAAGGATCAGTAGTGGTTTTGCTCCTTGGGTGCATTCGGCCGGTGCATCTTGCTGTGATTCTTGTGTGGCATTTACATGTACCTCGACTTCACAATTTTGGTGCTCACGACTTCAAACTTTGCTGCTCACACTACTACAGAAAATGTCATCACAGACGGTTTCGTGAGCCGTCTGAGTTTATGGATCAGTAATGATATGAGATCATCACTGACGGTTTTCGAACCGTCTGTGATGCAAACTATCACATACGGTTATTAACTCAGAACCGTCTGTGATAGCTGATATATCACAGATGATTTGTAGATGAAACCGTCTGTGATAGCTAATGTATCACAAACGGTTTGTCCTAAGGAACCGTCTTGATATTCTTTTGTATTACTAAATCTATTTCTGTTTATTGGCTAGCCTCAGGAAATATCCTCTGAAATAAGCAGAAGCACAACAAGTACATGTATACATTCAATTCACATTCATTTCAGAAACAAGCAAATCCATTTCACAAATCAATTAACTCAAATGAACTAAAATTAACCATTCATGAACATTTACACACACACACCATTAAATTCAATCTTATCTCAATCAAGTTCAAACTACATTGTGGAACTCCCCTTTTGGGTTTATGACCTCAAGCAACAAGAATGACACAAACTGTCCTCGAATCCCTTTGAGCTCGGCCTGTTTCAACGCAGTTGTAGTGCTGGTCGCAACCTATCACTAGGAAGATTAAAGTTGTGCATATATATAAATTAATAAGTATAAAATAATTATTGTAAGATTGACAAACCTAAGGATCATTGGTCATCGCGGAATCGAGGAGTAGTTGCATGTTGTGGCAAACATAGTATCATAGTATCCACAAGTGTTGCCCGGCAGCTGCTGGTGGCAATGCAAAAATAGAATTGGTTAGTTCGAGAGGCATTACTACGAAGTGTTATATAGGATTAATGTGTAGTAGCAAATACCAGGAATTTTAGATCGTGTCGCAGGGCGTTGATCGCTCCCTTGGATCTCCCTCCAGTAGCAATGTAAGCGGCGAATGAACTACATGATTCCAAAAGGTTAACCTTAGCTATTGAACTACATGATTCCAATGTAACACCAATGAATTCTATTAATGCTAGAGGAAAACGATAGCTCCAAGAATTTCTTTGTTCTCAACGCCTCCTATTTAGAGGAATTAGCCACTTCAACGATCTTTGATGGTTATAGGTCAACGATCTTTGATGGTTATAGGGGTATCCAAAGTACAAACCTGATGGTTATTTGTTATCCCAACCATTCTTTCCAGCCCTGATACCGATCAGGAAAGGGCTAATTTCTAACAAAGTTTTCAATGGACGGAATGCGTTTACATGTCGATTAATCGTCAGACAACTCTGAAGTCGTGTTTGACCCTCTTTAGGGAATCAAGGTATATTACCTTGCTTCATTTTGGTATAATTACAATTAGAATCTAGTGGAACCTACACGGGTATGTCGCCATGGTTATTAAACCTAAGTTTGTGTTTCCCCATAGTCGTAAGTTCTTCTATGACTAGCACATGATCGTAAGTTCTTCTACAATCACCTCATGGTCGTAAGTCATTCTACGACCAGGTCAGTTACGACCACCCTATAATCGATCGAGCTTACAGACAAGTAGGCCCAATTGATTAGGGCATCTAAACAGTCAGTATACGCTATTATTCTCTAGAATAACTATACAATTAATCTCTCTGCCCTGGTGATAACTGTCTGGCGATGTGGGAATGTTACTTCTCCAACAGTAATCCTTGGTAACTGTGCCATCATCTGAAGCATTGTACGCCCTTTGGGCTGGAGAAATTATCGTCCACTTCGAGCACGCTATAAAAGGAGGAATCACCAGACGGCGGAGGTTGAGAGAGGAAGAAAGATACAATCAGGAGCACAAGACATTGCATTTCAACCTTTCTCTTGATCTGTAACCAGCATACTCAATATAGCCACACAGGAGTAGGGTTGTTATTCTCTCTAGAGAAGGCACGAACATGTATAAAAATCCATGTGTCATTCTCTCTGCGTGATTTGAGTGTTGGAGATCCCCCGAATCAAACAATCATTACGTAAGTTCGGTTCTAAAACACCAACAATAATGTTCGTTTGGTTAATGGGTAATTCACTTGGTGCTTTGTGTTGGGAATTGAATGGAAAGTTCACTGGTTGATTTCAAAGAAATTGTTTACTTTATTTATTTATTGTTTTCAAATTTGCATTACAATCTATTTATTGTATTTATAATCAATACTGCTTTCTACAAAAGAGTCATACAGCTAACCTTTTTTCAAGCCTTGCATGAATATTAATTTCATACCGTTTTCCTACGACTTGTTGAGTACTTTATGTGCTCATGACTTCAAACCTTGCTGCTCAGTTGAAGAATATCAAGCTGCTCAAAAGTTCTTCGAGAAGGAGTACTATGAAGATTTTGCGAATTAGGAGGCGTTCTCCACTCGATTGCCTGTGAGCATGTTGATTGGCCTTTCTAAGTTTTCTCGTTCCACTACAAGAGTTTTTTTATTTGTTTAGCCCTGCGTGGAAAGCTAAGTAAACATTGATCGTAAGGTCCAGTTATTATTTGTTACTTGGAGATCTTTTTAGTTAAATCGAAAAATGGATGGTATTTTATCATTGTTTCCTGTGTGAGCTAGCTACTGATCTAGAACTAGTTTAGAATACACAGAGAGTTTTGGATGTGTAAATCCGGGTCCCCACAAAGTTTCAAATTGTATTATTTTTAAATAATATATCACGGAAGGACTTTGCATAGTAATATTTGTGGTCTCGGTATATGCTCGGTGAGGATTATTGTACTTCTGAAATTAGATTGACAACATTGATTAGAAAGCAAACTTGAGCGTGTTGTTTGCTGTAACATCCCATAGTTATATTACAAAAAATTAATTTATTAACTTATTGGATTTTTTGAATTTTTAAAGAGTTTTTTTTTATTTTCTTGAATTTCCTATATTTTAAAAGTCAAAAAGAAAATTTATTGAGTTTATGGGTTTTTGGATTTTAAATAGGTTTTTTTTCTTTTTTCCAAACATTAAAAATAATTGTTGTGCAAAAATAAAAAACAACTTTAATTTTAAATATGTTTATTAAGTTCAAAATAACTGAGGAAATTTCTATGAATTTTTAAAAAAACTATGGACTCTATTTTCTATTTTCTGAAAGTGCTTTTGTTTTCTTATAATTTCTAGCAATTAGAAACAAATTTCCATTAGCAAATAAAAGCTAAATTTGCATTGAAAATATTTTATTGAAGCTCAAAATATCCTATTTAACTACTCTGAAAATTGATAGAATTTTTAGACCTATATTACTATTTTTCAAGTTAAAAAATTCAGAATTATAAAAATAATTACTATGTAATAAAAAATTAATTATTTTTACAATTAATATTTTATTTGAACTCAAAATATGGCATATAGTATCTGAGGTTTTTTTTGGAGTCTATATGCTATTTTTTGGGAATAAATTAGTGTAATTCAGAATTTTCAATAGAATTATTCTCGGGAATATTCCTGCATGGGCGAGAATAGTAACCACAAGGTAATTCCAGTAATAACTTCGGCGTGCAATTCCCGCCAAACCGTTACTTCTTTGATTCTATAAGTTGAACTGTAGCCTCTCCACCCCATTCACCTTACTCCTCTCGTTCAGTTTTGCCAAAAGCCTCCCGGAGCTTCCTCTGCTAGCTTTTATTCTCCAACTCCGGTGAGAACTCCGGCGAGCCCAATCTCCTCATCGGTAGCTCCGTTGTGCATCAAATTTTACCGGTGAGTTGCTCTTGAGATTATCTACATTTCTATTTAAGCCAAATTTTGATTTCCCTTTTGGTTCACCGTGTCCATAAAAGCACCCACGGTCTTCTTCTCCAATTACAGCGAGAACTCCGCCGAGCCCGATATCCTCATCCGTTGCTCCGTTGTGCACCAAATTTTACCAGTAAGTTCCTCTTGAGATTCTACGCATTTATATTCAAGTGGAAATTTAATTTACTAACTTTTTCACATCCGGCCACATCTTCTATCCCAAGTCCAGCGAGAACTCCGTTGAGCCCGATCTCTTCATCCATAGGGTATTTGTGATGAACCCTAAGGTTTGATTTGTTGGCCCGATCTTTCGATGAGAACGATAAGTCCGGTAGGCGTCGCTCAACTCTGACGATCCTGGCTATGAACACGCAAGGCTCGAAACCACGCAATCGCTGAACTGATCGACAAGTCGTTATCAACCATGCACGAATAGCCGGTTGACCTGACCACGAAGGTCGATTCCTGCATACACCGAAGAAGCACGCAAGAACAAGATAAAGCAATCTGAAATTGCAAATAAAGATTGAAATATTAAAATTAGGATTTCGAAAAGCGGTATTATGGTTGGTCTAGTCGACACAAGCCAATACACGAAGTTGCAACAAGGCTAACTTTTAACTAAACAAAATCCAAGGAAACTAGAGGGGTGCGCCCTCCTTAAATAGGGATGTGTAACGCCCCGCTTTTTCGAGAGTTTTGAAAAATTTTAAAAGAAAACCATTTGCTTCTATTTGTCAAAAGCTTAATTTGGAATTTCGTAATTCAATTGCATGTTTAATATGAATTAATCAAACTTCAATTAAATTAAAGTTGGTTTGATTGAGATTTCTGGAATTTAAAATCAAAATTATTATTTTAAGAATTTTCTTGGATTTATTGGATTTTAGAAATTGATTTTCCTTTTCCTGAAATTAAAAGTTAATTTATTTGCAAAAGAAAAAGAAAATTAAAGTTGAAAGTATTTTTATTAAGTCTAGAATAATTCAAGGAATTTCGTGAATTTTTCTAGAATTTTGGAGTCTATTTGCTATTTTCTAAATTGCCTTTTGATTTATTTGAATTTCGTAAATTAAAAGCTATTTAAAATCCTTTTCGGTTTTGGGCGAATCCTCCGCCCATCTCCTATTCCCGCCGCCGCTGCTTTCGCCTCGCTCGCCAGGCAGCGCCCGCCTCGCAGCACTTCGCCTCGCCGTTGATCTTCATCCGAAGCCTCTTTCGCCGCGTCGCCGCTTGCGCTTGGCCGTTGATCGAACCGCCGTTTCGTCGTCGCGCCGCTCGTTTTCCGCCGCGCTTCCTCTCTTCTCCGCGTTGATCGCGATCCGACGCCTCGCCGCGCCGCGCTTTTTCCGCTTCCCACCGTCCGATCGAACGGACGGCGCGCTTCGTTCTCCCGCCGCGCCTCTTCACTCCTCACCGTCCGATCGGAATCGGACGGCTCGCGCTCACCCGCGCCTCGCTCCGCACCGCCGTCCGATCGCGAATCGGACGGCGCCGTTCATCGCCCCCGACGCCGCTGTTTCTCCCACGTCGCTCGCGCGCGCCGCGGATTTCGCCGCGCGAATCCGCGCGCCGGCGCTGCCCTGCCGCTTTCTCCGCGCCTCGCTGCGCCACGCCACGCGCCGCCGTCTGCTGCCGCGCCTCCACGCCGCCGTGCCTCCTCTCGCCTATAAAGCCGCGCGCTTCTTCCTCTCCTCTTTTTTTTCTCTTCTCGCTCGGTTGCGTTCGCGCGCGCTCTCCTTCTCTTCCTTCGCCCGCCGCCTCGCGCCGCTGTCTCCCAAGCGCCTCGCTGTTCTCCGTGGCGTCGCGCCGTCTTCTCGGCTCGCCGCGCCGCCGCCGCGCGCGCCTCTCTCTCTCTCTCTCTCTCTCTCTCGACCTGTGGCCCGAGCCCACGTGGTTACCCACGTGGCGCCACGTCGGCGCCGCGTGCCGCTCGCTGCGTGGCTGCCACGTAACGCAAGACGCAGACGCTATGCGCGCCGACGCCAAAATCCGATTTTTCAAGAGAAAATAAACTGGAAAATCGGAAAACCCTAAATCCATCATTTTATGTGATTTGAAACTTCTTTTGGCTATAACTTTCACATCCGAACTCCGATTTGGGTGATCCAAATTTCTAAATTCATATAAATTCATCCTCTTTCATTTGGCACTGGTTTTGTAATTTTGGAGTTCATTTGGTGCTGTTTTATTTATTTGTTGCTTTTCAAGACGTGTAGATTCCGCTGCTTTAAGATTTCTTCGACCCGACGATCAAGACCCTCTCCTCACCAACGAAGGCAAGTCGTAGGCCTTTGACCATGTTGAACCCATTTTATAAATGTATATTGTTTTAAATTATCATGCATGGCTAGTTTTATTAAAAATGGTTTTGGGAGTAGATAATTACCAAATTGCCATTATGCCTTCTTGATAAATTGAAAATGAAATGTCTCCTTGAATGACATGTACCCTTGGACACCTTAGGATGGTTAATACTAGTTGGACATAATTGTATACCAACTTGGGAGCGATTATTGCTTAGACATGCTTTAGTTACCCGCGAGACTTTCGATCACATGTTCAATGTTGAATGAAATTTGACTAATGGAACTATGGAGCAGTGGTGTGAGGCCACTTTATTAAAAGATGTTGTGCCATGGCAGGATTGCCATTTGGTCTGGATTGAACAAAAATGATTTATGCTCGGGCTTGAGGTAGGAAGCTAGAGTGGGTGTGTGATGCACATTGGGTTGTGGTAGACTTGTCCGAGCGTACCAACTAAGGACTTAACTTTGCAAGTCATTGATCCGGGTCACCTCGTGCAACCATAAGTCCCAGTATGGGACGGACCGCCAACTAATTAGGAAGTTTTGAGTCGGTTCTGTTAGGGTTGATTATTGGCGCAAGAGGGGTCGTGATGGCGAAACCCAGCGAGCGTAACCGAGGCAAAATGGAACTTTGTAAAGGCCTTGTGATAGTCACTTAGTCGCACACCCCTAAGTGTGTCGACGGACATTGCAAGTGATTTATCTCTTGTGGTAAAGCCGCATAACCTCTCGCAGAGTGTTCAAAATCTATTCGAATAGCCGTGTCCCTGCTATGGACATGCCCGGTGATTTCGCGCAAGGGTAGTATTTTCAAAAATGTGGTTTGGTTCGATAGAAACGCTTGGTTGAATGGTTGGGAAGTGAACGGATGTTCACTGCTTGATTCAAAAGAACTTGGTTATCTATGTATTATTCTTTTAAAATTTCGCTTTGCAATCTAATTAATGTATTTATTGTTAAATTTGCTTTCGCAAATTAACCATAAAGCCACCCTTGCTTAAGCCTCACATGAATACTATGTGCATACATTTCTACGACTTGTCGAGTACTTTATGTACTCACGGCTTTATGCCCTTTGTTGATCAGTCCCAGCAGAAGAACCAGGAAATGTTGAGTACTATGAAGAAGGCTACTTTGAAGACTTCGCGAACTAGGTCACGTCCACCACTCGATTGCCTGTGGGCATGTCGATTGGGCTCCACGTATTTTGAGATTTCCGCTGCCAGATACTCTGTTGTTGCTAAGCCCTGTGAGGCGACTTTTGTAAGAACCTTGACCATAAGGTCTTTGCTGTTTTAATTAATATTACTTTGTCTGCTTCATTAGTTCGTTGTTGAATGGTTATGAGTGCATCATTGTTGCAACTGTGCAAGCTAGCTACTGATCATGGGACTAGCTTGGTATGCACAGAGGGTCTCGGGGTTGTGTGACACCCGGGGCGCCGACAGGATGAGGAGCCACAAATCTAAAAGAAATAGAGGGGTGGGACTAAAGGCATGAATTACTATTCACATGAACAGTAATCACGCCCCCAGGTGGGCCGGCGGCATATGGGCCAATTCCGGTACGATTACAAGGCCCAAATCGGCCCAAATTAGTGACATAGCACCTTCTTTTGACGATTCCGAAGTCTACAGAAGGAATTTGGAGGTGAGGCTAGATCCGTTGGAAAGATATCGTCGTTAGCTTTCCAACAAGCCCAAGAACACCCGAATCGGACTCCGTTTGCAAAAGTTATATCTGTTTTAAGTTGCCTTTGTCGGGCTGATTCCGAACCGATCCGACCAAAATGTATCCAAATTTGAACTCTGCTGGCACATGTAGTAGCACCATGGCATGTACACATAGTACTATGGTATGTAGACGTAGCACCATGGCATGTAGACGTAGCTAGATCTAATTGGGTAATATGGCATTGCATTAGCCGAAAGTCCAATTGGAGAAGATGTTGGTGAAGTAAAGGAAGTAGAGGATGCAGTGCAGCAGGTTGAAGCAGTGGTTGTATCCTTAGGGTCGATATCCTCATCATCCTCCCTTTCTTGAATTTGAGTCGTCCTCGACTCATTTGTTTTCTCGAAGTCATCACTCTCCTGCAAAAGGTTACTAGCAACAGGAGGCAAAGAAACATGCGCTTCTTCTAATGGACACGGAGTTTCTTTACAAATCATAGTATGACATTTAGATTTATGTTTTTCCATATCAATGGAATCAATTTTTGTAGCTAACATAACAGGAGCTTTCAATTTAATTTCACTTGGAGCTATAATCTTTTGATCAACTTGTGTCTTCTCCTTACTTGTTCTCGCAGTTCTTTCTAATTCATCCTTTAATATAGCAAATAGGAGACATTGAAGCAGAGTGATTTTCTTTTCTTTATATGTGAAAGTATAATGATTAGATCTACCATGATGTTCAGTATATCTATCATATTGCCAAGGTCTACCTAATAATAATGAGCATGCTTGCATAGGTACGACATCACAATCAACATAATCATGATATGATCCAATAGAAAAGTGTACGCGCACAAGCTTAGTTACCTTCAACTTACCATAAGAATTCAGCCATTGGATGTAGTAAGGATGAGGGTGTTGTGTTGTGGTCAAGCCAAGCTTCTCGACCATGTCTATGCTAGCAAGGTTGTTGCAACTCCCGCCATCAATGATGACTCTACATGAACATTCCTTGATGATGAACTTGGATTGAAACAAAATGTGGCGTTGATTTTGTTCAGCAAGTTCCATTTGAGCACTTAGCACATGCTGAACAACTAGGCTTTGGTACATGTCAGACGCCTCATGGTTTATATGTTCTTCCTCAGTATCATCACCAAGATTGTTAGTTGCAACCAACACATGTTCTTCCTCAATATCGCTAGTCAAGTGTACTCACCATTGTCCTTGATAAGCAAAGCTCACGACTTGGGCAATCGCGCATCAAGTGCCCAAATCCTTTGCAACGGTGACATTGCACATCTCTAGATCGCCTCAGTAGAAGCAAATGTAAGAAGCACTTTTGTAAGGGCTTGTACTTTTTTGGGTTTGCTTGCATCGAGGATATGTATAGGAGTTGAAGCGGCAGCAGGGGTGCAGTGGTCGAAGTGGAGGAGGATGCCATGTGATGTTGCCGCTTGGCCGACTCGCAAAGTTCCTCCAATATTGCCCCGGAGCGAGATTGTCGACCACACTTCTCTCTCACTTTGCAAGCAATATGGAATAAACGGTTGATAGAATCATATTCTTTATAGTCTAAAATGTCCCGAATTTCACGGTTTAACCCTCCCAAAAATCTAACCATCTTAGCATCCTCGTTTCTTCTAAACCACAAAGCAACAAACCGCTTTGCAATTCTTGATAATAGTCTTCTACGTAACTACTACCTGTCTTAAGCGTTGTAATTTATTAAGCAAATCACGTGAATAATATGAAGGTACAAACCTACGCCTCATTGCTCTTTTCAAAGCATTCCATGTTCTAGGTATGTCCCGATGAGTACGACCATATTCACTCCACCAAATAGATTCAAAATCAGAACTCACTAGTAGCAAACTCTAACCTTTTATTGTCGTGAAATTCATGGCATGCAAATTTTTGGTCCACAACTAACTCCCATGTGAGATAAGCATCGGGATCATATTTATCGACAAAAGGAGGTATGGTGAATTTAATTTTACCAAGTGAATTATTATGGTCACGTAGCTCACGTGGTGGCTCTCTTCGCATACCTTGTCGATTGAAGCGTTGTTGTCGGTGATCACGATCATTAATGGGATTGAAATCACCATCGGACTCGTGACGGCAACATATGGGTTCGCTTCATCTTCTACCTCATCGACCCATGAGCGAGCAACGGATGGGTTACTGCCATGCAATGCAATGCCGAAGCAATGGGGCGGCGACAATGTAAGGTGGAGTTCTCTAGTCGCTCCACACGTAGCCAACGCAGCAAGTTAAATCGCTGGTGCGATCTAGAATCAACTCCATACATACGAATGTTGATCCAAAGATGCGAGAAAAGCGCCGCATGATTTCTTTTGTGCGAGGACCGAGCAAAGGCATCTTCCTCATTGTTGTGCCTGCTATGCTCCCCTTGTGACGATGAACCTGCCATTGTTAGTATCAAAGCAAAGAATAAATCACAGTGTATATGTCCCTATGAACTACTAGATTCTGGAGTTTCACAAGTCGCTCACACTCAAGCTTATACCCGCTTACCAATTCTTACCAACGCAAAGAAGGAAGTGGTACAACCAAAGGGTCGGTTCGTGATACTCTCACTTGTGATCACCCAACGATTGCGAGGAACCAGACCTGCCGAGTTAGTAGGAAGTGGAGCTCTAAGGCTAGTATGTAGCAAATGAATAGCAATTATTCAATTCAGCATGCAAAGTTGAAAAGCAGTTCAAAGTACTAGTCACAAGTGCTGATCCTAGTCTAATCAAAGTTTAGCTAATCAAAGCCCCACTAAAAGATGTGTATGTACGCACACGCAAAGATAAATGTGACTTGATGTAAGCAATGGAAAACCTTACAACAAGTGCTAGGAGAGACGCTAACCAACTACTCAAACTTCTTTGTAGGGCACAAGATGGTTCACACGATGTAGAGCACAAAACGGAATAACGGCAACAGTAAATGACCCTTTAGTTTAAGCAGAAAACAATAGTTAGTCTCAAGAGATTAAAAAGCAAAGTTTTATATGGCTTATATATACTCGTTTGAAAGGTTTCGATGAGATCTACAACTTTGCAGTTGAGACGAACCCCAAATTCTGATGGGAAGACTAAAAGAAACGGCACAAACCGAAACAAAAAACTTGTGACGCGAATTCGGAGCCGAAAATGACCGATTTTGGGTTATCTGGAGGGAGACTTGTGCATTAAGTGGAAAGTATGCGACTCGTTGTTAGCTTTCCAACGAGTCTAAGAACGTCCAAATCGGACACCATATGCAAAAGTTATGCCTGTTTTTATCAAGGTCTCTAAACGGAATCGTATTTCTGACCGAAACCGACTCGGTTTCAATCTTTAAATTGCTATATCTTTTGATTCCGTGGGCTAATCTTGCTGAAATTTTTTGTGCAAGTTTGTGGCTGTATGTAGAAGGGCTCCACCAGTTTTCACTGATTTTGGTGTAAGATTGTTTTTTTTTTTTTTCTTTTTTTTACCACGGCTTTTGTTTTGTGTGGCGGCCTCTTTCTCCTTCTATTTTTTTTTTGCCGGCTCTAGGGTTTTCCACAAGTCACGAATATAGCAAAGTATTCTCTCTTTTTTTTTGGTGCAGATTAGAGGAGTTCTAACCCACGAATTTTCTGTTTTAGATGCAAAAACTAAGAACCCTAAAAGAACGATTAAGCGACGCAAAGGAAAAACACGAGAAGCAAACTAGACAACGACCAACTAGACAATAACTAGAACTAAAGATCAGCAACTAGACACGACAATGTAACTAAATATTCAACAAGCAAACTAAAAAGAAAAAATTGCAAAGGCTCAAAGGGCTTGGTATGGACGATAGATGCGAATTTTTTCTTTTGGCAATTTTCTGGACTCTAGGTATGAAAAATGAATCTACTACTAGAAAACAGGAAACTCTCACCGAAGAACTGTAGCTCTGATACCACTTGATGAACCCTAAGGTTTGATTTGTTGGCCCGATCTTTCGATGAGAACGATAAGTCCCAGAGGCGCCGCTCAACTCGACGATCCCGCTATGAACACGCAAGGCTCGAAACCACGCAATCGCCGAATCGATCGACAAGTCGTTATCAACCATGCACGAATACCCGGCTGACTGACCACGAAGGTCGATTCTCGCATACACCAAGAAGCACGCAAGAACAAGATAAAGCAATCAAATTGCAAATAAAGATTGAAATATTAAAATTGGGATTTCAAAGCGGTATTATGGTTGGTCTAGTCGACACAAGCCAATACACGGTTGCAACAAGGCTAACTTTTAACTAAACAAAATCCAAGGAAACTAGAGGGGTGCGCCCTCCTTAAATAGGGATGAGGAGCCACAAATCTAAAAGAAATAGAGGGTGGGACTAAAGGCACGAATTACTGTTCACATGAACAGTAATCACACCTGTGTGGGCCGGCGGCATATGGGTCAATTCCGGTACGATTACAAGGCCCAAATCGGCCCAAATTAGTGACATAGCACCTTCTTTTGATGATTTCGAAGTCTACAGAAGGAATTTGGAGGTGAGGCTGGATCCGTTGGAAAGATATCGTCGTTAGCTTTCCAACAAGCCCAAGAACACCCGAATCGGACTCGCTTGCAAAAGTTATATCTGTTTTAAGTTGGTCTTTGTCGGCTGATTCCGAACCGATCGACCAAAATGTATCCAAATTTTGAACTCCCGCTTGGCACATGTAGTAGCACCATGGTATGTACACATAGTACCATGGTATGTAGACGTAGCACCATGGCATGTAGACGTAGCTCGATCTAATTGGGTAATATGGCATTGCATTAGCCGAAAGTCCAATTGGAGAAGATGTTGGTGAAGTAAAGGAAGTAGAGGATGCAGTGCAGCAGGTTGAAGCAGTGGTTGTATCCTTAGGGTCGATGTCCTCATCAATTTGTGCGAGCCCTTTCACCTACATATTCCTTTGAATATTATATACATTTCTATTCAAATGGAATTTTTAATTTCGTAATAATTCACCACCGACCATGTCCGATCCTTCTTGTTCTTATTTTCTAAATTTCTATCATTTCATGTGAAATTGAAACTTCTAGATGCTCGTTCTCCTTCATACGATCTTCGATTGAGTTGATTCTTGTTCCTAAATTCATATAAAATAAAAAAATATCTAACTAAACCAAAATTATTTAATTTGTAGTTTGTTTGAATTTTGTTTGAATTTGACTCATTTTCGGACATAGATTTTGACAACTTTGAAGAGTCGATTTGAACTAGAATATTTTGGGAAAATTGAGCTTAGGATGTCGTTTGGCACTACAAGAAAAACTTACATACAACAAAAAACAAATAATTGAGCAAGGCAAGTTACATATTTGATCATATTTGATTCCATTATTTTAAATTATTTAAATTTTATTTTAAATTATTACTACATGCTTATTTCTATTCATTGTAATTTAAATTCATGTTTTTAAATTGTAGTTAATCCCAATATTCTGTCTACTGCGTGTGGGCAAACACTGCTGTAGGGTATTTTGAATCATATTACCACAAGGTGCATTAGTTAAAGTAAGTACATGGTTTCTTCTTCTTCTTTGCATCCCACTTTCATGTATTGAACTATAGCTTAACTAAAATTGCTGCTTGAATTTTTCATTTCATATTTCTCTTTTGGTAATGGCCAAATTTTGACTGAAATATTCATACCTTGTCACTTTAGATAAAGTCTGGTTGGTACAAAAGTATGAACTAGAATATTTTTGGGAAAATTGAACTTAGGCATGCTTGAGACCTTATGTTTGCTTGATTGGCATATTGAGGACTTCATCTGACAGCTTATGTTTGTTTGATTACCATATTGCATTTACTTGATTTGTTCTGGGCTTAAAAGGCGGTCTTCCTATAAGCTTGCGATTAATGATTGGGAATTGCCGCTCCATGTATGTACTTACCAATTGTTTGGAAGAGTTGGAACGTTACATTTTACTTTAATAATGCACTAAAAGAACTTTATTTCTCTTTTCAGATTGAGAAGATATGTTGATGGTTTGGACTGTTCGGTAAACTTGTGTGTAGAATGGAGAATGCTGGGGAATGAAGAATTTTTTATAGAACCACGAGGGCATAGAGAACAGAGACTTTCCACTGAAAATATAGACATGTGCTTACATTTATGTTTTAAGGTGTACTATGTTATTAGATCATGATGGTGCCAACTGTGCATGCCTCGAGTCTAGACGTGTGAAGCCAGTTGGAAATTCTTTGTAATGAAATAGTTTTTTGTTGATGTCAATGAAATTTTTTCGTTATACACTTTGATATGTGTGTTTCGTTTAACCCCGTGGGCCCTAATTGATAAGCCCAGTTTGGACATGAAAAGAACACCTTTTGCAATGATTAGATGCGTTGTAAATAATATTGGAAGCGATTTGCTAGTGTCCAATGCCAACGCATATATATATATATATATATATATATATATATATATATATATATATATGTTGCCACTACATCCAAATATGTGTTGCAACCTTACAACACTTTTATTTACATATTACCAACACTTGTATATGTGTTGTCACAGACCTTGACAACGGCCTCAATGGCAACGCATACTAAATGCGTTGGTATAGACCCTAACAACATTTATTTGGACTTCTACCAATGCATATATGCGTTGTTAAAGGGGTGTTCATCTTGTAGTGTGGTTTAAATTAAATCTATGGAATTGGTGTGTCATGGAAGTTTATAAATAAAATAAAATAGTTTAGACTTGGACGAATTGGATGTTTGGATGGTGTAAGTTGATCCACGAGATCGATTCATTTTTGTGATCGAGACTAGGGTTTTATTGGCGGTCGCCCAAGTTGGTTAATGACTGGTCTTTAAGCCGCATCTTGCAAAGCTCCACTGTACTACCACAAGTCTGGAGTGGGACAGATCGGGCTAAATAATTTGCAACGTTCCACTGTTAGTTGTGCCATGTTGATGTGCGAGTGTTGATTAGACATTATTCCCACTTGGCGCAAGAGGGCTTCCGGCGGGTGGTTGGCCCAATGGAAGTGAAACCTTAGCGGCGCAAAAGGGGGCTTCTGGCGGATGGTTAGGCAAAGGAAGTGAAACCTTAACGGGCATGACTACTTTGGAATGGCACATTGTAAAGACCTTGTGATAATCACTTAGGCACACACCTTCGGAAGTGTGTCAGATGGACATTATAAGTCGATTATCTCTTGTGGGTAAAGTTATACAACCTCTACAGAGTGTAAAACTATTCGAATAGCCGTATCCACGGTCATGGACATACTTAGCAAAGCCACTTGAAGTTAGACTTTGGTTTGGTTTTCAAAATGATTTATAAAACATTTTATATCATGGATGGGTGTCCATGAGAAAAATTATGGGTTGAAAAACCGGGTTGGTGCCCGTGTTTAAGTTAGTGTTAGGTTGATGCCTGTACTAGCTTTATTAATTTAGTTAAAACTAAATTTTAGATATTGTAAAACTTGAGCTTTTGAACTTACTGTTGTATTTAAAATGTCAAATATTACTTTTGCACAAATAACCCTATAAGCCTTCCTTTGATAATATCCATGTATGCATTAACTCTATTATAGGTGTAACTTGTGGAGCACGGTTGTTTGTGCTCACCCTTACTTAATAAAATGTTATTCAGAGGAGAAGGACTTCGCTACTGGATTGGATCTCGACGACTAGGCCACTACCACAGTAGATTGCATGTGGCAGATCAGTTGTACTGTACTACTTCTTCGTCTTCCACTGTGCTCTTTATTGTTGGCTTGTAAGCTTTTCTTGTAATAAATTCTGATATTTATTAATAATGTTGTGTGATTTATAGATGTTACCATATTTGTTTACTGTATGAACTAGCTACTGATAACAGGACTAGTTCAGAATACACAGAGGATTTGGGGGGTGTTACTCATGGGTCCGACATTTGCGTACTGTTGATGGTTCATCTCTATTAATAGTGTCACGGCTCTGTTTCAATCCTGTGTTTCGGCTGCTTCATTGCTTACTGAATTTGATTAGTATTGACCTCCAATTGTGCACTGTAATATACATGTTCCGTCTGTTGGCTGAAAGTATTAAGTGTTGTTTTGTGATCTCATTTTTGCACCGTGATATACTTGGTCCATCCGTTGGCCGAAAGTTTTAAGTGCTATTTGTGACTTATGAGATAATTCAATACTTGTTCTTGACATAATAGTAAGGCATTCATTTTAGCTCAAAGTCTGATTTATTTTGTCATATCTAATTAGTGAAAAGTCTAGACAAAAGTGGCGAGGAGGCCAAGATTACATCTTGAGCAGCCCGACATCTGAGAGCAATAAATAAACAACTAAAATCTAAGCAATATGTTGATTTTGTATGTTTTCATGTTCTATCTTTTGGGCATATTATAGTGTTTAATTGACATGATAAGATTACATGTTTATATGGCATTTATGTCATTTACATGTACTAGAAATATGCTTTAATGATCATAATTAATGCTGGAATTTTTTCTGAATATTTGCTAAAACCACTAATTTTACAACAATTGAGAAAACCAATTATTGAAGAAAGACTTCCTCTTCTGATGTCGTTATGCCGAAAGTGTTTGACGGTGCCAACTTTAATATTGGCGGGCTAAAACTAAGTTATGGCTGACTGATCTTAGACTCTTCTGGGCCATTTCAAATCCTCCAATGTTCCATTGGAAACCGCTGCTATGAGGTGGTGGGAGGATATGAACAATTTAGTCGTAGCTCGTTTGTTAGCTATCATATCCAACCGGCTGTTCGACATCTACGTTAACTTAAAAGACACTAAACAACTCTGGAATAAACTTCATGAGAAATATTCCAAAGGGTATAATGGGAATGAGTCTTTCATAACTACTGCCTACTTGAACTTTAAGATGGTTGATGGGCAGTTGCTGATGGATCAGCTTCATGAGCTACAACTCCATGTACATGACTTAAGTCAATACGACTGCGTTCTAACAGAGATGTTTCAAGAGAATATCATTTTGGTTAAGTTACCGTCCTCGTGGCGTGACTTTATGATCGCTCATAGAATATAAAGGAACACTTGACTTTCAATGAGTTGTCAGCTACTTTTAATATCGAAGAGTGTGTAAGAGCCAGTGATGGTACATGAAAGGCTTAGGTTTAAGCTTAACAGGTGGAGGTCAAGAGTGTTGGAGGTTTTGTGAAATAGAAGTTCAAGAATCAGCACTAGAACAAGCTCAAAGGAAAGAAAAATGAAGGAGGAACTTGGATCAACACCAGATTGGTGTTCGACGGCGGAACTTGGGTCGTAATCTCTAGAGACGCGGTGAGCGATAACGACGTGCAATCGAGCAGGAGCGGTGGTGGAGGAGGTTGGAGGTATCGGCGAGATGTGGAGGATATGGGTCTCGGATATGAGAGTGGATGATGAGAACATGACCCCTATGGATACAACCATATTTGTTATGCTTGTTGTTTTGGTTATAAGAGCTCGTACGCTTCACTTAGATTATCAGGTGAGCTCGTTTTTAAGAGTACCTTTATATTACATGAACTATATGATATTGCCTAATAAATATGATGTTATTTTCGGGAATAAAAGACAGAGAGTGATTCATTTGCAAGAGTTCGAGCTGCACCTATTTTGGAATCCAATTCGGCCTCCGGAGACAACACCGACTTCAAACATGCATAACTTTCACATACGGAGTCCGTTGGAGGTCCACCAGTACTTGATGGAAAGATTATCTCGTCATCTTTCCAACGGATCTAGCCCCACCTTCAAATTCCTTTTGTACAGGTCGGAATCGCCGAAACAATCCAGCACTGTGATAGCCCAACAAGCCTATAGTAAAAAGGTCATAACTTTTGCAAACGAAGTCCGATTCAGGTGTTCTTGGGCTTGTTGGAAAGCTTATTCCGATATCTTTCCAATGGATCTAGCCTAACCTTCAAATTCTTTCTATATACTTCAGAATCGTCAAAAGAAGAAGCTATATCACCTATTTAGGCCAAATTGGGCTTTGTAATCTTACTCAACTTGGCCCATAAGCTGGCGGTCCACCTAGGGGTGTGTTTACTGTTCACGTAAACAGTAATCCATGGATTTTAGTCCCACCCTGCTATTTTTTTTATATTTGTGGCATCCCCTTCCCTATATAAGGAGGTCACACCCCTCTAGTTTTATTGGATTTCGTTGAGTTAAGGTTTAGCCCTTGTGCAAACTATTGTTCTTCAGTCGAACGACCACCTGTTAAGACATCCTTCGGAATCCCATCTTATCAAATTTCATAAATATTTGCAATACGTCAGATTGTATTTTATCTTGTTCTTGCGTGTTCTTCGATTGCATGCAGGAATAGACCTTTGTGGTCAGGTTGATCGTGCTTCCAGCAGGTCAATAACATCTCGGAGTTGGTTCAACGATTGCTAAGGCGCAAGCGTCATCGTGCGGTTGTAGTCGGATCGCGAGAGTCGCCTCCACCAAAATCGATATTTATCAATCTCATCGAAAGATCGGGCACCAAGTCTTCATCAAGTGGTATCAGAGCTACAGTTCATCAGTTAGAGTTTCTAGTTTTCTAGTAGTAGATTTGTTTATCATACCTAGAGTCCAGAAAATTGCCCAAAAAAAATTCGCATCTATCATCCATACCGAGCCCTTTGAGCTATCGCAATTTTTTTCTTTTCAGTTTGCTTGTTGAATCTTTGGTTGCATTGTCGTGTCTAGTTGCTGATCTTTAGTTCTAGTTATTGTCTAGTTGGTCATTATCTAGATTGCTTCTCGTGTCTTCATTCGCGTCGCTTAATCGTTCGTTTAGGGATCTTAGTTTTTTGCATCTAAAACAGAAAAATTCGTGGATTAGAACTCCTCTAATTTGCACCAAAAAAAGAGAACACTTTGCTCTTATTTACAACTTCTGGAAAACCCTAGGGCCGGTAAATAGTAGAAGGAGAAAGTGGCAACCGCAAGAACAAAAGCCGCGGTAGAGAAAAAAATACAAAGAGAGAGAGAGAGAGAGAGAGAGAAAGAAGAGTGTCCACCTTTCCAAAAATTGAAAAGCATTCAAACTTTCGCCAAATCTAGTAAAAATTGGTGGAGTCCTTCTACATATAGCCACAAGTTTGCACAAAAAATTTCAGCAAGTTTGGCCTACGGAATCAAAAGATATAGAAGTTTCAAGATTGAAACCGACTCGGTTTCCAGTCTGAGTACGATTCCGTTTCCGAGAGACCTTCAGTAAAATAGGCATAACTTTTGCATGTGGTGTCCGATTTGGACATTCTTGGACTCATTGGAAAGCTAACGACGAGGCGCATCTTTTTGACCTAGGACCTTTGTCACCTTCCAAGGACCCAAAAATCGGCCATCTTCAGCCCCGAATTTGCGTCGCAAGTTTTCGGTGTCTATTTTTGCCTTTTCTTTCAGTCTTCCCTTTGGAATTTGTGCTTTGCCTCAACTGCAAAGTTGTAGATCTCATCGAAACTTTTTAAACAAGTATATATAAGCCATATAAAACTTTGCTCTTTCATCTTTTGAGACTAGCTTTTGTTTACTGCTTCAACTAGAGGGTTGTTTATATTACACGTTATTCTGATTTTGTGCTCTATATAGTGTGAACAATCTTGTGCTCCTACAAATAAGTTTGAGTAGTTGGCTAGCGTCTCTCCTACCACTTGGTGTGAGAATTTCCTTTGCTTACATCAAGTCAAATTGATCTTTGCGTGTGCGTTCATACACTTCTCTGGATATGCTTTGATTAGCTAGCTATTTCTAGGCTAGGATCAGCAATATCGACTAGTACTTTGAGCAATTTTTCAACTTGCATTTGCTGAATTGATTGTTGCTAATCCTTGCTACCATATTTGAGCCTTCCAAGCTACACATCTTCTACACCGTATAGTCTGACCTTCACCTGGCAATCGTTTCATCCAATCTTCGGAGATACGTTGACACCGCTGGTTGCCGACCACCCCTGTTGCTTGGTAAGAATTGGAAAGAATTCGATAGAAGGCTTGAGTGTGAGCGAATTTTGAACCACCACATCCTAGTAGTTGCTAGGGACACATGCTTGGTTTCTACTAACCATGACAGGTTCAGGATCGCATAGTCGGATGTTTCATGAGATCAACAACACCATTGACTCATCTCCTGTGCCTGAACGAGGTAAATTTAAGTATGCATTTCCATCCTTTGCTGGTAATTTTGACCATAATGCTTATGTTGACTGGGAAATAGCATTAGACAAAGAATTTGAATATCATGATTGGTCTGATAGGCAAAAGATTAGAGCTGCCACTAGCGCTTTTGTTGAGTACGCAATACTTTGGTGGAAGTATTTAAATAGACATGGAAAAGTGCATCAAACTTGGAATGCATAAAAGAAACTTTTGAGAGATGAATTCGTTCCTAAATATCATGCTGATTATTTACTAGCTAAATTACAACATTTAAATCAAGGTAGTAGAACTATAATGGAATACTATCATGAATTGGAAACTCGTTTGTTGCGTTGTGGTTTAGAGGAACATGCTGAAGCTACAGAAAATAGATTCTTAAATGGGCTTAATCAAGAAATTCAGGACCTTCTTGTTCATAAAGAATATAATTCTCTCTCTCATTTATTTATTCTTGCTTGTAACGTTGGAAGTCAGATTGAGAAGGAATTAAGAATACTTGATGATAGAAATCATGAGAATAAGCTTGTGTTTGTGTGTTTTTCTGTGACTAACAGCTTGCAGGAAGTTGAGAACCATACCGAAGAAGAGAATGAGCTGATTGAACCATCGACTCCATTGGTTGAGAAGGAAGATGAGGAGATGGATGCACCTACATCATCTGAGGAGAGCCAAAAAGGTAAAGATCATAGTACTACCATCACTCATGGTGAGTATGCTTGTGAAGAGCTACAAATGTCCACTGTTAATGCTATTTTAGAGCAAAAATTAGTGGAAAATAATTCTGATATGCACATGTTTCATGTAGAGAATTTAGACTGTATTGATTTTAGTGCACCATGTGATAAACTTGTTGATTTACCCGTAGACTTGAGTGCACCATGTGATAAACTTGTTGATGTATCTGTTGACATGAGTGCACTATGTGATAAACTTGTTGATTTACCAGTTGACTTGAGTGTACCATGTGATAACATAATTGAATTGCCTACTGTTTTGAGCGATTCATGTGATGAATCAATCACATATAATGGTACTGTGGAATTGGTCAGACATAAAGAAGTTTTGACTAGAATTTGTCCTGCTGATTCTTTATGTTACATTATGTTGGAGCCACCTATGAAATTATCACATGCTGTGGAGAAAGTTTCTGAAATCGCATGTACAATCTCCTTGTCTAGTGCGTACACCCCTGGATATAAGTTTAATTTGATTGGAGATTATGGTGTAGACGATCAATTTATTGTATATCGAATATGCATAACTTGTGATCACATAGATGAATTGAAGTTTACTATTTTGAACAACAATTATTGTGTGATGAATCTTGTTCACATGAGAGGAAAATAAACTTTAGTGATCATCCAATGCATGTGTGTTCATCTCTTATTGCACCATCTAATATTGACAATCTGCATCATGATGTTGAAGTATGGAATAACTTCCAAATCTTTTCACCCTTACTAGATGGATTTGCTATCACCCAATTGAAATCTGATTATATGGATGAACTTTGTATGATTTCAAAGGTTGTAGATTTGCTCATAAGTGCTACCACTGCAAGTTTACAACTTCAGATATTTGAATTGCATAAATGCTTCACTTACATTTGCAAATCTAGTTGCAATAATTGCTATGTGAGAAATTTTATTTTGCTTATTAACATATATAATTATTCTTGGGCTAATAATACAATAAGCTTTTATGAACGCTGCTGTTTTAAAATATTAATTGTGCAACAACGAAGAGCCGTTAAAACGGATGACATATACATATACCATGCATACACCTTGACTTCTTTGTTACCCTATTTTCAGCTTATCAAAAGCCGAGGACAGCTTTGTTTTCAAGAACGGAAGGATGAAGAGAACATGACCCCTATATATACAACCATATTTGCTATGCTTGTTGTTTTGGTTACAAGAGCTCGTACGCTTCACTTAGATTATCAGGTGAGCTCGCTTTTAAGAGTACCTTTATATTACATGAACTATATGATATTGCCTAATAAATGTGATGTTATTTTCAGGAATAAAAGACAGAGAGTGGTTGATTTGTAAAAGTTCGAGCTGCACCTATTTTGGAATACAATTCGGCCTCCGGAGATAGCACCAACTTCAAACATGCATAACTTTTACATACAGAGTCCGTTAGAGGTCCACCAGTACTTGATGGAAAGATTATCTCATCATGTTTCCAACGGATCTAGCCCCACCTTCAAATTTCTTTTGTGCAGGTCGGAATCGGTGAAACAATCCAGCACTGTGACAGCCCGACAGGCCCATAGTAAAAATATCATAACTTTTGCAAACGGAGTCCGATTCGGGTGTTCTTGGGCTTGTTGGAAAGCTTATTCCGAGATCTTTCCAATGGATCTAGACCCACCTTCAAATTATTTCTATAGACTTCAGAATCATCAAAAGAAAACGCTACATCACCTATTTAGGCCAAATTGGGCTTTGTAATCTTACTCAACTTGGCCCATAGGCTGGCGGCCCACCTAGGGGTGTGTTTACTGTTCATGTGAATAGTAATCTATGGGTTTTAGTCTCACCCCGCTATTTCTTTTAGATTTGTGGCTTCCCCTTCCCTATATAAGGAGGTCGCACCCCTCTAGTTTTATTGGATTTCGTTAAGTTAAGGTTTAGCCCTTGTGCAAACTATTGTTCTTCAGTTGTGTCGAATGACCACCTGTTAAGACATCCTTTGGAATCCCATCTTATCAAATTTCATAAATATTTGCAATACAACAGATTGTATTTTATCTTGTTCTTGCGTGTTCTTCGATTGCATGCAGGAATAGACCTTCGTGGTCAGGTTGATCGTGCTTCCAGCAGGTAAATAACATCTCAAAGTTGGTTCAATGATTGCTAAGGCGTAAGCGTCGTCGTACGGTTGTAGTCGGATCGCAAGAGTCGTCTCTACTAAAATCGATATTTATCAATCTCATCGAAAAATCAGGCACCCCGTCTTCATCAGTGGAGATGGTGGTACAGGGTGGCGGTGAGAAGGGAAGTTGGAGACGGAGATGGGAGATGGCAGCACCACTTGGTGGTGAAGGGCGACACCAGATCTAGTGTTGTGAGTGGTGGAACTAATGGAGGGAGGTGGATGTGGTGGAGTCGGGGGAGTCAGCGCTGGAGTTGAAGAAGAGGAAGGGAGGGGTAAAAGGCGGAAGGGGATAGAAGCAAATGCCAGGCTCGATCTCCCCTATGGCGGCGGCTGGGTCCATTTGGTTGGGCTGAACCGACTGTGGTGGAAGGGTAAAATTGGTTTTTCATGTGGTTGGTTTTAGCAAGAAAAAAAAGAAAAATTAGAAAAGTGCTCACGGGAGTGGCTAGAGTGGTAAAAAATTGAACGAGTGGATCTTTTGCTGCTAATAAAGTGTACCCGTGAACTTTGGTGGTATAAAACTAAAATGTGGATCTTTGGATGGTACAAAACCAATTTTCCCATGGTATTATTGAACCTCTCCATGAGATGGATTGGTTGGATCCATTGATCTAAAACTATTGAGCAAGGTTTCCAATCTTTCATGGAGAGCGTCAAATTTATAAGCATTGACGCTGATTACAAATTTACTTGAGACAAAATATTCTCATACAAGCATAGAAGAACTTGTGCGAAAAAACTGGCTTGGGCTAGGTTATCGTAGACAGCCGAGTTCACATGTACAAGGGCTACTTCATATGTTCCTAATAACGACTACTTGACTTTATAGCTATCTTCTTCAACAAAAAACTGTACAAATACCGCAATTCCCAAACACTGTTTTTTTAAAATAATTTGTTAAAACTGTGAGAAAATGTGGTATGTGAAAATTGTAGTATTTCATAAGTGGTGTATATAAAACTGGAGTATATAAATGCTGTAATAGCCAAACATGCCCACCGAAATTTTATAATGATAGTAGGTGGTGTTAGATGGAGCATGGTAGACAATTTTGCTAAGCACGCCAATAAAAGAAAATTTAATCTACTTTCCTTTTTTTAAAATCAATCTAATTGGATTTTCAATTTATTGTTTGTAGTAGGTTCTACATTGCAGTATGATTTATTGAGTGCCTCTTTTACCCATTTGTGTTATTTGGATTGGAATCCAATGTAAGAAAACGAGCTTATGCTTTGTTTTGCGATCAGCTTTAACAAAGAAGAGAGATTAGGACCATGCAATCGTCATTACTCTTGATCGAGCCGTTGATCCACGAGACGAGTCACACGCTCTCGCACACAAACCGACACACATTGCGACCTACTACGGCCTCCCACTCGGCTCTTCCTACCCCTCCCCTCCACCTCCCCGGCTGGCCGGCGCGCCGCCGCTGTCCTTGCCCGCGCCCTCCTCGCCGCCGCCGTCCCCTATCGCATCCGATCCGCGCTGGACATCCTCGCTTTCGTCGCCTCCCCGCCGCCGTCACCCAGGTCCGTCGCTTTGTCTGCCCGTCGCCTCCACCCCCTCCCCTCTCTCTCTTTCTGTCTCAGTCGTAACATCCATTACTCCTCCACCTCCTCCGCCCCCCACTGCTGCTGGAGTGGAATAGAGTGGAGATCCGGGCTTTGATTGGTTTCTTTAGTTGGTAAGCTCTAACCTGGCCGATTTCAATTTTCCCTAATTTGTTGTGCCCGAACATTTGAATCCAAAGTCAATGGTATCGTTATGTTTTTGGTTCCGTCAAAGTAAAACTGGTTAATTGTGTTAGGGTTTAGACATTTTGGAAGAATTATACACAAGGTCCTAAAATAAAACTCGGTAACAGGTAGTCGCTAGGTCACCTCACCTTCTGGTGAGTATACGGTAATCGGCCTTGTAACCGGTTTTTCTATTTAAATTGTGGATTTATATATGTATATTGATATAGCATCAAAACAAAATTCTAATGCATATATTTTGATGTAGTAGCAGCAGGATGCCATCAAAGAGACATAACATGTTTCAATATAACATGATCTGAAAGCTACAGGTGGGCCAATTTGCAATCTTAAGATGATGACCATGAAAAATCACCCATTTGGACTTGGTGGGCTAATTAAAGAATTAAACCATGTCATATAAGATTAGAAATAAGGAGAAGACTGAATGAATTATATTAGCACATTTGCATAGCTATCTGCTCCTCTCACTCAATACTGAAATGAATAGAAGTGCAGTGGGAGTGTTAGAAGCAAAATAGCACAAATAAACATCACAGAGGGTCACAAAGAGCAGAGAGCTGCCACTTCCTGCCTCCCTACTCATGTGCAGAGCCACCACATCTCCCGCTCATCTACTACCTTGTAAGTGACCTTGTAAGCAGCCTGTTACCCTAGTATCTCGAGTAATCGGGCGGTTATACCTGTTAAACCTGTTAATTACTCAGTTTTGCATACTTGTAATAGGGAGGCGACCTGTTATGAGTATTCGTCCTAGTAGACCTGTTTTTAGAACATTGATTATACAGGAGAAGACACTTTTTATTGATGTAGTGTAAGAAACTTACCAGCCTGGAAGGTTTTTAATAAAGCCGTTTTGCCTCAAGTCATGTAAGTTGAACTTGTTAAACACTCAAAGCTAAAAAACTCGCGGAAAACAAATGTTGGACTATCTGTGGCTGATCCATACCATGTTTTATTGGCAACATTATTACTAACGGAATGAAATTTTGTGTCTCTTAGACCGAACAAGAAGGCAGCGAAGGGTCGAGAGAAGCCTGACAAGGGTCAAGAGATGTCACTGGGCTACGCCGAGAAGCTGTCCTACCGGGAGGATGTGGGCAGCGTGGGCATGCCTGAGATCTTTGACTCCCCCGAACTCCTCCACAAGAAGGTTGATTTTTGGCCTATTTTAATTTTTTTCCTTAAATTTTGTCAATACTGTGCTTCAATGTGGCAAGTTTTTAGAAAATTAACTGTGAATTTTGTGAACTAGTTCTGTTGTGAACTGTGAAGTTGATGCCTTTCATGTTTTTTCCAGCAAGTACCGTTGGTATAATTTTGTTTCTATTTTATAATTGGTAATTTCTAAACACTTTGTTTGCTCAGGCTGCGAGTGATCTATTTTGCATGCTTCTCTTTTGTTAGGGATTTGGTGAAGTCACGTAATTTGGTGCTTGCGTGTAAAGTTTTATGAGATTACAAAGGTTTTGGACCAAGTGTGATTAGCTTGCAATGTATACTAAACATGACGGGACTCAGAAAGAAAAGGAATATTAGGTTTGTTTCGTTTTTCCTTTTGTTTGTGGTTTGTATAATCAACAGCCATGTTTGTGACCTTTTATAAAATTAATCAATAAAGTGGGAGAAGGTGAGGTTGATAAGTTCTATGAAAGCATATCACAAGTTGAAAAGTATTACATCATAACGGAACCAATGTTTTTGGGAATTGAATAGTTACAACAATGGGAGATGGTATCGTCTTACTGTTACATTGGTTATAGCATTGTATAAATGAAGCAAAACAGATTTTGAGGCTGTATGAAAATAGCATGGTCTACTGTTTGGTTAATTGTCTATGGTCTGTTGTGCATGATAGCATGCATTATGACCCTCATGCTGAGGAATTCTTTGTAGGGGCCAATCCAGGAGCCTAGCTGCTAGATATTGAAGGCCATATAAATTTTGGAAAGCAGGGAAGGAAACCTTAAATCTCCTTGTTACCAGGGAATTTCTGATGTAACACTAGTTGTGGCATTCGCGAGCCACCAGGCCATTGAATGAACCTTTATTGCGAACAATGATGGTGACATGGCTCCAGGGGGAGCACTTCTGTTCATATTAACTTCACACAATCATACCCTTTTGGATAATGTACTAAAATGAACTAATACATGTAAAATATCTGGCAGGCATTTGTTCTGTTCACATGTAAAAGTCCATGTTGTGGCAGGAAGTTATTTTACTTTTCAACATTGTTTTAGTGTGTTCTGAGAAAAACATTGTTATAATGTTCCTTTTCCTGGATTGTTGGTGCAGATAGAAGAGCTTGCAGTCATGGTGCAAAAGGTTGGGCTACCATGGTGGATCTCAATTGAACTTATAGTCATGATTTATTTATAGCAATTTCAGTGAATTAGCCCTGATTGTTGCAGAGTAAGCATTTAGTGGTATTTACCGGAGCAGGGATATCAACTTCGTCAGGCATACCTGATTTCCGAGGCCCAAAGGGTGTGTGGACTCTGCAGGTAGTACTGCTGTCTTTGTTGCTTCCACGTAGTATGGTTCGCTTCCATGCATGAATCTATTTCTTTTTAGATGTCTTTGTGGTGCTTGATTAAAATGTAGACCTGTCTAAATGTACTTGAGTGCCATGCAATTCACGTTTAAGTGCATGACAAGTATAGTTTTATGGAACAGTTAGGTCCCCATATTGTTATGATATCTGACTTAGGTACCCTAAGAAAGTTATGCTTTATAAAATTCTGCAGTTTTACTATGTTAACGAACCAAACTTGTTCACATCATAATAAATTTCAAATATTTGCTTTTCCTACAGGAGGATACTACATTTCGTGATAAACCATTATTTGGATATGTTTTGTAGCATGCAGGGAAAGGTGTTCCTGATGCATCACTTCCATTTCACCGAGCAGTTCCAACCTTGACTCATATGGCACTAGTTGAATTGGAGAGAGCAGGACTCCTAAAATTTGTCATAAGCCAGGTATGCACAATTCGACTAAGTGTAATGTACACTGGGCTTTGAATTGGTATCTATGCCCAATACCGTACTCTCACGGAGACTTGTGCTCCATTGCAAAATGTGTTTATAGGAGTTGCAAATATTCGTTATTCTACCCATCTTAGTGCTAAGGAGTTTACATATTCAAATCAATATGTAATATAACAATTTGAATATGGCAGCTACTTTTTTCGTATTTCACAAATTTTACTGCTAAAGTCTGTTGTTTTTATTACGATATTCTTCTGTGATGAACAAATTGCTTCGTTTATACTTTATCACAGCCATACATCTGATATCCATGTAATTTGAGCTTGGACAAGGCTTATGGAGGTTGTGTTTGCCAGAATGTTGACAGCCTACATCTGCGTTCTGGACTCCCAAGGGAGAAGCTGGCTGAATTGCATGGGAATTCTTTTAAGGAGATCTGCCCATGCTGTAAAATGGAGTATGCTTTAGCTTGCTATTCATATATTATACTTTATCAGGGACTCTAGATGCCGAAATAGTTCCTTTTTCTTGTCTTGGTTTATACAGTTTGCTCTTTACTGAGACCCTTCTCTGTTTGAAGGTACCTACGTGATTTTGAAATTGAGACAATAGGACTGAAGGATACTCCGAGGCGTTGTTCTGATAAGAACTGTGGAGCTAGATTAAAAGATACAGTTCTTGATTGGGAGGTAAACATTACATCTCCAATATGCTAGAGCTACAAATTTTCTTTCTTGACCGGCTTTACCAACAAAATGCTTCCTGTGGCAACTGGCACTACAATTTTTTAAAAAATTAGTGTTGCACTTACTTAGTCCCTGCTACAGAATTTGGATATTTCTGTTCTAATATGGTCCATGCCCATTTAGAATCTTAGCCATAACAGTGATAAACCCGGGTAACTTCCATACTGAGGAGGGCCTGGACGAGAAAGAGGAGATCAGACAGGGATGGATCATAGAACTTCGGCGATGTAGGGATGACTTGACTTGACTTACCCAAAGAAACAATCTCCTCTATAAGTAAACTCATCTCTATATATATATATATATATATATATATATATATATATATATATTAGAAGGTAAACCCAATTAACAAGAAAAACTAATTATTCTTATCTCTACTTTCCGACTAATAGTGCACCAACAAGGATGCATGAACAGTATGTTGCTACAGTACACCATCATCTACAGTAACAGCTTACCTCAAAATGTCTTTTGTACATGATATTTGGTGATGTTACTTGATTATTGAAATATTGTTTTCTAGAATTCATGTTGTGTTTTTGTGGTGCTGCGTTCATGAAAAAGGTGTTTGACTGTAGTGAAAATTTATGCATTAACATCAAGTTCACCAGATATAACACCTCGGCCTAACACTGAGGCCAGAATGCCACCTAAGTCATTCTTACTAACAATTTAAACTATATTTACTAATAATTCCAGCAAACAATGCATGGAATTAAACCCCACAACGGTCCACCTATCAACAATCATAACAATATAAATGCATAAATGATTAACTTTCACAACTTAGATCACAGGCGCCTGAGAAACGCTCGGGTCACTAGTGCCCGAGGGACGCCCGGAACTATGCATCCGGGAACATTGGTTAGCACAATTAATAATATAATCAAACTATAAACAAATAAACCAAGTTCCAATCATTAAGCTAATGATAACTACCAATCAACTCTAAATGAAAGTACCATGCCTTTATATTTAGTGAAAGCAACTAAGTAAAATGTCTGTGTAATTGATTGCATGTGATACTTCATCCCATGCATGTTGTCTTCAAAGATCACCTAAAAACAATAAAAACAAAAGTAAGTTAAAACTCAGCAAGTACATAATAGAATAACAAACAAACAACTTATCATTCAATTAAATCATTATCATCGTCATTCTTATACTCAATTAACCATAACATTTTTCATGTAGTCAATTAACATCATTATCTTTTCATGTATGCAATGCTCAATTATGCTCCATGCTCAAATGCAACTTTATCAGCTCATACTGGTATAGCGATCACTCGTCGGTGAACCACTCTATCTTCCACCCTGTGGAGTTCTAATCACTGTAGGATTTTACCGAGAGCTCTCTGAACTAGCCATGTAACATTACTCACCGACCTCACCGGAATAGAGTTCTCCGAACTAGTCATGTAACATTACTCACCATCTCACCGGAATAGTTATATGACTTTCTCATCGGCCTGCCTCGTTCAATCATATCATCATGAATGCAAATAATGCAAAAAAAAATATATCCATTAACGTGATCTATTATCATCATTACCATGTTACCCCCATGGTCATAATATCATCATTATCATGTCATTTAAATAAGCATAAATAAACGTCATGACAAGTTAATTGTAAAGACAAGGGTAAACAATCCAATGTCTACCGCTCTACCATGCACTTGCTTATTAGCTATGAAATCGGAACGATGCATAGGCAGCACCAAACTCGAAACAATACTCACCGAATAAAACCAATAATCCACCTTAAAAACATGCCGTAACAGTACATGAATACCAAATAACTCAATATCGCTCGTACGCGCAAACTCGACACAATTAACCCCCTTTACCAAACAACCCATCTTCTGTCTGGGTGATCAAACACCCATGTCTTTTATTCCAGGAATCCAAATGTAATACTGTAACGAATCTTAGTTCATAACATGGTAAACACCGCTAGGAAGAAGGCCGGGCGGCATCGGGTTGGTGGGATGAGCGATTAGACTATGGATTGGGATAATAGAACTTGGAAGGGTGACTAGATTAATTTATCTTTCTTGCTTGATTGATAATGGATACATGTTACCCTTTTTATAGTGATAACTCGACTTGACCCCTAAGAAATAATCTCTAAGGAAACATATCTCTAGCAATCCAATCCAAAAATAAGTTGCCTAACTAATAGATAGATTCCTAAATAATAAATCTTTCGTAATAGATAGATTCATAAATAATATTTCCTAATAATTGCTGTGGCAACTGTTCACGTGTGAACAGTAACACCGGCCGCGTGAACAGTAACACCAAAATCCACCTTTAAAACATGGAATAACAGTACATGAATATCAAATAACTCAATATCGCTCCTATGTGCAAACTCGACACAATTAACCCACTTTTACTAGACAACCCATCTACTGTCCTGGTGATCAAACACCCATGTCTTTTATTCCAGGAATCCAAATGTAATACTCTGGCCCAAAATTCGGTCCATGCTCAACCCGTCGTGGGCGGACCCGTGCACACATAGCACCCTACTTGCACTTTTGTCCCCGCTACACAACTCATTTTAGACAAGCAATGTCAGACTAATAGTACCACACAACTCATGAGCCACATAGGCTGCACTACGAGCAGGCAGGGGTATTACATTAACCCTCTTAAGGGCTAACCCCTCAACAACATATTGCATACACGAAAAATGCCTAGAACCCCCCTCCATACACGTTCGTGCATCCTGTACCGGCACATATGCCATGTCGTAAGTCCACTCCGGGCCCACACGCACCATGCATTATATGCCCGTGCGTATGTCCCGCACACGCCCGTGCAATGAAGGTTGATGCTCTGATACCATCTGTAATACCCTGGCCTAGAATTCGCTCAATGCTTAGCCCATCGTGGGGTGGACCCGCGCACACATAGCATTTCGCTTGCACTTTCATCATCGCTTCGTCTAAAAGGGTTAACGCGGAGGTGTTACGTTTGGACCCAACAGGCATTATATACTACTACAACTCACTTTAGATAAGCAATGTGGGACTAATACTACCAGACAACTCCTCATGAGCCACATGGGCCGCACTACGAGGAGGCAGGGGCATTACACCAAACATAGCAAACTCTATATTTTCTGGAATCTGCACAAAATTTGCCACACTTTCCTAGTTATGAAAATTCTCTGATTACGTCATCTAAATCCCCATTTTTAACCCCGAAGGTTAAACTGGAATATTACAAAACAATAGACTTCACAATTTTATATATTTTTTCTACCACGTGAAAATAGCAAACCATATAACTTCTAGAAACTACGGAGAATTATCTAACTAAACCAAGTTATGACTATAATTTAATCTGACCACCTAATGCACGTAATAAAGTAATCCACACGATTGTTGCTAACGGCGATAGAATTCTGGACAACAACACTACTCTCTAGGGAAGTCCTCCTCCAAGTGTTCTTAAGCATGTAAAATAATAAAAACATGAGTTAATGGTAATGAATGAGAACTTGAGTAGCATACTAAAAACAATAATGGAGTAGCATTTCATACTAATACATTGTCGGAAAACACGAAGGTTGTGCAATATAGTTATTGTTATCATAGAGTACAAGTCCTTCGAATTGAGCTAGATTGGCTTTGTTTTGATCCCAATGGTGTGTTTCATGGGCATAATGTACCAAATGATTATAAATTTGTTGGTAATATTCGGTTCCACCCACTGGTAAATCATTCTTGCATTGTTATGGAAGGATACAAGACCGTAATGGCAAGTAGGATGAGAAGAGGTGTTTGACAAATGAGAATAATCACCAGAAGGTAATAGGTTGGCATCTCGACGTCTATAAGTCCAAGTAGACCTTGAGCTAGCATGTGATTCATAGGAAGAAGAGTCCTATGATCGAGAATGATCTTTTTGGCGACCCTTAGCCCTCGTGTAGGTCTTATGAATTGTTGTTGAAGTATGATAACCATGGTCTTCATTCTGGGTAGCATGCGTGAAATTTTTCTCGCAAGTGAATTCCAATAGTTGGTCTTGTCTTGCATCATGAGCTGTTCAACCATCAGCACCATCATTGAACGACGGAGAGCTACTATCACCAGACTCTTGGTACTGCACTTAATCAGATGGTAGACTTTCTGTTTCTTCATCGCTTCCCATAATATCATCCTCAATGACCTTTTTCTTCTTCTTATTAGGCACTAGTTTCCTTGTTTGTGTAAGTAAGGCAAAGTCCGCAGTCAATTTTTCAGTTGGCTACAATTTTTTTTTCTTCCCAAGATGACTTTTGCCAATTTTTTTTTTGTCCATTGCTTCAACGGTTGATCATCTAGTGCTTTATCCAGTTCCTTCTCAGGGATGTCATCAACTACAATTATGGATGGTATGGGGGGCTCACCTTCCTCGTCTAGTAGGGGCTCCGATTGTAACATGGAGCTATCAAGCCACTCATGGATTGGGTTCTCTCTGTCTACACAGAGGTATTAATTAGATCGCCAAAAGGATCTACATCCCTATCTTCATTCCTAGTCTCATGCTCTTCAAATCGTAACCTTAGATTGTAGTGGACATATACGAGCTTATGCAGTTTCTTGTACCTAAGACGGTTCCTCAATTGTGTATGCAACAATGCAAATGTGCTCTAATTACGTTCATATCCATCGGAGGAAACACATTGCGAGACAATCCGCGAGGCATATTTTTGTATTGTTGGTGTCTGCGCTCCAAACGTCATCCAACATGTACCTACAAGTAACATGAAAATTATATTAAATTCATAGTGATGGTTCATTTTCTATGTATATATAAGTTCATAACAACATACTTCCAGTATGACGATTAGTACTAATGTAAGCCTCATTTGAAGCAAATAGGCCTTGTCGATTATGATATAATTCTAGCTCGTCTAGAGCTTGCGCTGTCTCATCGGGTGTATCGGCTATTTTTTGAATTGCCATTGTCAGGGAAACAACGAGGGTTGAATTCTTCCCCAAACTATATAGGTTGTGGTTCTGTGGATTTAGCAACGATGCTGTCCAACCACACTTAGAATGTTAGAAAAAAATACAACAAATATATTTTGTTTGTTTGGATTTAGGAAACTATCTACTTGCTTGGAACCATATATGTACGGTCCTTCATCATTGCAATTCTTCTATTAACCAGCTTTAGAACACAATCATAGGTAGCCTGATCTTCTTTCAATACGTCGTGAAGTTCAAAATTGAGATCATATGTTTTTGCAATCATTCCTGCTACTATTACGGGTTTCTGCTAGTTTACAAATCTTAGTAGTCGATAAATCGGTTCGACCAATTTAATGACCCAATCTATACTGGACCACCATTGTCTACTTGTGAGATAGGAATACATGTATTCTCCTTCCTCGGTCGTGCTCAAATGGTTGGATCTCCACACATTTGATACCATCCACTTCATGAACTTGTCTTTTCCACCCCAAAAACTTTTCAAAAAAATAATCGTTCCAAACCTTGTAGCGTTTGGACGAACTATCTCTCGTCCAATTTGTTGTCGCATTTCATTATGGAGGTGACTGTGGTTGTACAGGAATTTACAAATCCTCTTGGCCGCCTTGACAACTCCATCAACCTCCTCGAACTGACCAATATCCTTCAATATGAGGTTGACGGTATGCGCTACATATGGCTGCTAGACTAAAATTGGATACTCTTCAATTACAAGTTGACATGTTTTCTTGTAGTTCTCACCATTGTCGGTCACAATCTGCATAACATGTTTAACTCCAACTTCTTCCACAACTTTACGGATCTCACGATACAAAAAGTCAGCATTTTGTATGTTATTAGTTGCATTAACTGACTTATGGAAAAACATTCTTCTATTGCAGTACAACATGAACTTAATAATACTCATTTGTGTAGGTCGTCCTGTTCATGAATCACACATGATGGAGACTCCATATATATCCTAGTTATCTTTGAACTGACCCATATATATCCTAGTCATCTTTGAACTGACGTATATACTCATTTATATCTTGTTCATTAGCATCAAGATATGACCCATCAATTTCATGGCCTCTTGGTGACGAAACGTCTCGACCAAGTTCTTGTGTCTCTATGAAGGCGACACAAAAATAAGGACACTCTGCCTTAACTCCAGCAATGTCATTACTATGAAACCATTTAGACCAAATTTTTTCAAGTTTTGATTTTGCTTCTCCACAAAGTGTTGTATCAATGTAGGGTTGGATGGGTGCCCGATTGCGCAAAATATTAGAATCAACTCTCATAGACTGTGACTTGCCAAAGATCCTAGAAATGACATTGCTTCCTGTACCACTTCCTCTGCCACTTCCACTTCCACTTTCCCTACCACTTTCCCTGCCACCACTATGTTCAAACGTCGCACCCCTGGCTTTTGCCCTTTGTTGGAGCTGGTGTACCTCCAACGATTCTCGGCGAGTCCATTCCATCTGCGTTTCCTCATTATCATCGAAGACATCTTGCGATGATGGACAACGAGCTACAGGCTCTCTTGTAGTTTGCTTCATTCGCAGTCATCCATCTTTAATAGATTTTTTTATTGCCTTAGCTTTTTCAAGACTTGCCAGCATGAGCTTTCGGACTTCCGCCGGAACCCCACTACAAGTAATAACATCCCCGTGTTTCCCAGCAAGATGTTCTTTTAGGCGGGTGACTCCTCCGCCTGATTTCGTAATGTTATAATACCTGTACTTCCAACCAACACCTCCTAGTCTCTCTCCATACTCTCAAACATTGACTGATTTAGGAGCCATCATCCACAATAATTATTTATATGTTAATTGATATATGACAGTGTTAATCCTTGTTTGCATGGAAGGTGAGAGATGGTAACTAGGTAAGTTCACTACATGGTAAAATGTTTTGTGTATCAGTTTCTATGGGTTAAGCCTGTTTGCCTTGAATCATGTGTAGTTATATAACATTATATGGATTAAGTTGATAATGCAAATATTGTCTCATAATTGAACAAGAAAATTAAAATCATCACCCCTAATGTTCTTGTTAGTGAATTTGTGAGTGTCTTTGGCTCCTTTCCTTAGCAACATCTTCTGCTGATTGCCAACTAAAAATTGACATATTTATCTATATGGGCAATGCCATCCTGTCTGTTATGACAAGATGATGATTCTAGTTTCGCATCATCTACTTCTGCCTTATGCTTAAGAACTATTTATGCTTTTTTAGTTCACATGTTATGTCAAAAAGCTTCTCGAGGGGAAGATAATAACAAAAACAATTAAATTGATGTAGAGTGTGAGATCAAAGTTTACTTTGCAAATAATTGTCTTACCTGCCTCCGCCGCCGCTGCTGTTGGTGGCTGCTGCAAATGGAGGAAGGGAGGCAGCAAGCACACACAAGAGGGAGGGAGACAAGAGGGGGACATGCACATGGTGAACTGCTGCTTTGGACAAGCCAAAAGCAAGAGGGGGCTAGGGGGAGAGAATCCTATGTGCAAAAGCAAGAGGGGGCCAGGGGGAAGAGCATCCAATGCTCTGGACAAGTCAAAAAAATTAAATTCAAGTTTGAAACTGTTCGGCCTGTATTTTTTTCTCCCGAGACCGGCCGGTAGATCCGGTTACCGGTTATCGGTGCTGGTAACCGGTCGGTTTCTTCCATGATTCTCACAAACAATTTAAACTATATTTACTAATAATTCCAGCAAACAATGCATGGAATTGAACCTCACAACGAGTTACCTACCAACAATCATAACAATATAAATGCATAAATGATTAACTTTCACAACTTAGGTCACACGCACTTGACAAACGCCCGGGTCACTCGTGCCCGAGGGACGCCCGGAACTATGCACCGGGAACATTGGTTAGCACAATTAATAATATAACCAAACCATAAACAAATAAACCAAGTTCTAATGATTAAGCTAATGATAACCGCTAATCAACTCTAAATGATAGTATCATGTTTTTAGATTTAGTGAAAGCAACTAAGTAAAATGTATGTGTAATTGATTGCATGTGATACAGATATGCTACTTCATCCCATGCATGTTGTCTTCAAAGATCACCCAAAAACAACAAAAAAACAAGAGTGAGTTTAAAACTCGGCAAGTACCTAATAGAATAACAAACAAATAACTTATCATTCAATTAAATCATTATCATCGTCATTCTCATACTCAATTAACCATAACATTTTTCATGTAGTCAATTAACATCATTGTCTTTTTGATGTATGCAATGCTCAATTATGCTCCATGCTCAATGTAAATTTATCAGCTGATACCGATATAGCGATCACCCGTCGGTGAACCACTCTATCTTTCATCCTGTGGAGTTCCAACCTCTGTAGGATTTTACCGAGAGCTCTCCGAACTAGTAATGTAACATTACTCACTGACCTCACCAGAATGTTACATGACTTTCTCATCGTCCTGACTAGTTCAATCATACCATGATGAATGCAAATAATGCAAATTTTATTATTATCCATTAATGTGATCTATTATCATCATTACCATCTCATCCCCATGGTCATATTATCATCATTATCATGTCATTTAAATAAGCATAAATAAATGTCATGACAAGTTCATTGTAAAGACAATGGCAAACAATCCGATGTCTACTGTTTTACCATACACTTGCCTATTAGCCATGAAACTGAAACGATGCATAGGCGGCACTGAACTCGAAACAATACTCACTGAATAAAACCCATAATCCACCTTAAAAACATGCAATGACAATACATGAATACCAAATAACTCAATATCGCTCCTACGCGCAAACTCGACACAATTAACCCCCCTTTACCAGACAACCCATCTGCTGTTCGGGTGATCAAACACCCATGTCTTTTATTCCAGGAATCCAAATGTAATACTGTAACGAACCTTAGTTCGTAATAGGGTAAACACCGTAAGGAAGAAGGTTGGGCGGCGTTGGCTTGGTGGGATGAGCGATTACACTATGGACTGGGATAATAGAACATTGGAAGGGGGACTAGATTAATTCATTTTTCTTGTTTGATTGATAATAGATACATGTTACCATTTTTATAGGGATAACCCCGACTTGACTCCTAAGAAATAATCTCTAAGGAAACATATATCTAACAATCCAATCCAATAATAAGTTGTCTAACTAATAGATAGATTCTTAAATAATAAATCTTTTATAATAGATAGATTCCTAAATAATAAATCTTTCCTAATAATTTTATCCAGTACTGGCACATATGCCATGTCGTAAGTCCACTCTGGGCCCACACGTACCATGCGTCATATGCCTGTGCCTATGTCCCGCACACGCCTATGCAACGATGGTTGATGCTCTGATGCCATCTGTAATACCCTGGCACAGAATTTGCTCAATGCTCAGCCCACCGTGGGGTGGACCGTGCACACATAGCACTTATTTGCACTTTGTCGTCGCTTCGTGTAAAAGGATTAACCCGGAGGTGTTACGTTTGGACCCAACAAGCATTATATACTACGACAACTCACTTTAGACAAGTATTGTGGGACTAATACTACCAGACAACTCCTCATGAGCCACATGGGCCGCACTACGAGCAGGCAGGGGCATTATACCAAACATAGCAAACTCTATATTTTTCGGAATCTGCACAAAATTTGCCACACTTTCCCTAGTTATGAAAATTATCTGATTACGTCATCTAAATCCCCATTTTTAACCCCGAGGGTTAAACTGGAATATTACAAAACAACAGACTTCACAATTTTATATATATGTTTCTACCCCATGAAAAATGGCAAACCATACTACTTGTAGAAACTACAGAGAATTATCTAACTAAACCAAGTTATGACCATAATTTAATCTGACCACCTACTGCACGTAATAAAGTAATCCACACAATTGCTATTAACGACGATAGAATTCTGGACAACAGCACTGTAGAAGCTATAGCTTTTACACCGTTTAAACAAATCTAGTGATCTTGTACTCTATAGAAAGCTTATACAATAATCTACAACTTTCCTAACATGACAAAGTTATGAAACAGGATATAGATACCCCAAAATTCCCTCGCAAGGTTCAGCAGCACAACTAACCGAAACAAGCTTAACCAATTAACTAAAACCCGCTAACGAGCTACCCTACTCTTTGAACCAACATTAATCTAACATTGCAGCGAAGGGTTCCAGGTCGTTACCCCTCGAAATCGAACGACGGAGATGATCGGAATGTGAAACCCTAATTTTCCTTGCTCTTCTTCATTTATTCCTTCTCTTTCTTCTTCCTTCCTGGTTGGAGCCATCTTCCAGACGAGCCTTCTCCGGAATCCCTCTCCCATCTATCCAGCCCTCTGCCGTGGCAGCAAAAACCTTGCGGTGACAGACGTTTTCCTTGCCGCATCGGAGTTTTTATTGCCGTGGCAGCATCGGCGGCAGCTGTGACAGCAACACAGCAGCAGCAGCTAGCAATGGCTCGCGGAAGCAGCAACCTGTTGCGGCAGCCAAAAAGCTCGCCGTGGCAGCAAAAAACTCTGTCGTGGCAGCGGCAACTAGGGCTTGCGCCCCAGCAACAGTGGCTTGCCGCGGCAGTGGATGGCAGCTGAAACCCGTCGCAGCAGCAGATGTCAACCAGAACAACTAAGGCATGGAGGCTCGGCTGGGAGGTTAGGGTTAGGGAAAGTGGCGGCTAGTGTTAGGGCTGCCCACCCTGCCCTCTTAAATAGGGATGGCATGGGCCAGCTTCGACTAGCCCGGCCCACTTTATTTTTTCTTTTTTTTTTTCCAGTTAATCTTGGCCATTCAACTTCTAGTGTCCACAACTTTTCACTCTAAGTTCTAAATTGAGCAAACAAATAGTCGATTTCAACCATCTTGACGGGCTCTACACATCTATGGTCTCGGATTTCCAAAATAAAGTATATTTTAAACTTAAGTTTAAACTTCAAATCCGAATTCAAATTAAATCTCAAATTCAAAATTCCATTGAAAACTTGGGGCATTACACCAGATAGTTCCAAGGGACTGTTTTGTCACTTCTTGAGAGATCAGACTGTTTTGTTGCTTCTTGAGAGATCAGAACTTCTAGAATATTAGAATGTTGGTATGCTTGGGAAATATTATTGTGAAAATTGTTAGACTGTTTTCTGACTGTATTGTCATTTTTCTTAGGAAGTCAATTATTTAGAAATAAGATCTATTTATGCTCTCTATCACATGAAAAGAAATAGAACAGGCGCCTAGTGCTATGTGGCCTTGTTACCAGTTTAGTTATAGTTTTCTTTAATGCCATCTTGTACACATCCCTTTCGAAGTTCCTGCTAGTTCATTTATAATTACATTGATTTTGCAGGATGCTTTACCCCCTGAGGACATGAATTCTGCCAAGGAGCAGTGTCGAGCAGCTGACCTTGTCCTATGTCTAGGAACTAGGTATTGGTCATGCTACCCTCGGGCAATAGATGGAAATGTTTTCAATTTTTATTGTTTCCTTCTCTGTTACTGTAATGATCCTTAGATCATTACGGTGCAAACACCGCCAGGAGGACAACCAGGCGGCGTCGGCGTGATTGGATGAGAGGCAGACTATAGATGAGGGAAAAGAATTTAGATGAGAGACTAGAGTTTAATTCTTCTTCATTGCTTAATTTCAAATGACACGGCTGCCTATCTTATAGGATGAGTTGCCCCCCTAACAAATCTTGCTAACCAACTAGCTTAGAGATAAGATTGACTTAAAAAAACTAACAACAAAGAGATGAGATAATGTTGCGGGACTTGGACTTGCTGGCTGTGGCTTATCCCTTGGGTCCATGCGGCTGGCCAAGCGGCTAGCTATGTGTGCGCCTCCTGCGCATGCTATTGCTAGACCGTGCACATAACAACTAATTAACAGACTAACTAATGATGCGGCTGCCAAGTGCTGCCGCTAGCCTCCTGATCCTGCGCTTGCTGCTGCTGTCCATTTCTGGCCGGCCATAGCCTTGTGCAGATACGTGCACATAACAATTACTCAAATTAGTGTGTTTACATACACTGTCACTTGCCAATTAATGTTAATAGTTTGGTGATTATATCTTGTGAGCTCTTCGTCACATTATTATATATAAAATGCTGCAAATAAAGAGGGATGCATACTTACTGTTACTGTAATTGGGCTATACCTCTCTACTTGGGTTTGGGTTTATTTGTTTTAGACTACCTCTAAATTTTTAGTTAGTGAAAGTTACCCATGTACCACTTGCTTCGAACCGTTTTCCAAATATACCAGTATACAACTGAAACTTTGGACCCACAAATGCCATTGTTAAACAACATCGTATCCCAGACGCTATGTGTGCGGAGCACTTCCCGGCCAACCTCTGCAATCATCCCACCTCCACCACCTCATCCACTATAGATTCAATTCAAAACTAAAATTTTGGACCCACAAATACCATTTTTAAACAGTGTGGTCTCCCAGACACCATGTGTGCGGAGCACTGCCTAACCAACCTCTTCAAACATCCCCGAGGGGGTCTCTTCTTCTTGAACGATATCATCCTCAACTCCGCCTGCCCCTCCATCACCTGGCACCACGCCAACATCTTCGCATCTGCAACCCACCTCTAGTCCGCTCCCTGGGTGATGGGCACATCATGGTGGGTTTGTCATCATTGCCAAGCTGGTCCCTCTCCCCACCTCCCCGCTCACCAATCCCTATGCAAAGGAGGTAGCAGACAGAGCTCAGTGAGGGGCAGTGATTTTCAGTTGTTGAAGCTTGATAGTGAGCCCTAGAGGAAGAAGAGCTGTGTGGCGAAGGACATCTTCAGTGAAGCTGAGGGTAGGACAAGGTGCTTGGCTTCGAATGTTTGCCAGAGGGAGCGGTCTTGCTGGAGTCATACAATAAGCAGGAGGTACGGTGAGATCCCAGGGGTTCGCACTCGCCAGTGGTGAGGGCTTGTGTAGGCAACAGTGGTGTGGTGGCCAGGAAGGACAGCACAGTGGATTATAGAAATTCTGAGAGTACAAGGGCAGAACAGGAATTTTGTTATATCTACGATCCAGAACTACTCAAATTGGTATAGATTCAAGACTTAAGATACATTATTGCAGGAATGTACATGGGCTTCAATATAATACATTGATAAACAACATTTTGAAAAACATCTGTAGAAGTTGAATGCTTTATAATTTTCCAGAAAGAAAGATGGAAATGAACACTTTTAGAATCTCCTACAACACTAGAGCATTGTGCACAATTTCTTGGGCCAGCTGGCTATTTTTATTTGATTGTGAGTTGTATGCTAGGCATGATACTGTTCCATGATTCTCTATGCTTAACCTGGGAAGATCAATGGCTGGATTGATACTTCTCCATAAATTTCTTTAGAAGCATCAAAAGATCAATTTTCTACATGCATGACAACCATGCAACAAACTGCACGAAATTTCGAAAAACATGAATTCAAATTTTGAATTTTAGTATATCGGAAATGGTGAAAATGGTAATTAGTTGCAAATATTAATGAGAAAATGTCCCTATCTCTTTGTCAACATGCATGGAATTAATCATATCGCGTCACTAAATGATTTGAAAGTAGATTAAAGGAGCAAATAATGATGCAACAATTCTCCTTTCCTGGAACATGTGACAGTAGCATAAGAATGCCTAAACCAACTAGGAAGGACATTATGGAGTCAAAATTCAAATTCAAAATTTAAAAATTTATGCAACAAACTGCACCTTAGAGGATGGTGCAGCACTTGGTGAGCCCAGTCACTTGGCTCAGTCACCTAAGTTGCACAGATATGGAGAATGATAATACATTCATCCAACACAGCGACACAACATTTCCCCAAAAATGCCTACGTGGCGTCACAGCTCTAAGGCAAGAAGTGGTACGTTGTCACAAGTGAGAAAAATAGCCATTCAGCGGGCACGGTTGTAGCTTGTCAAAAAAAGTGTGTTGTAAATGCTTCCTAACAGTACATGCACTTTGCAAGAATGATAGTCCAAGGTGTAATGTCTCCTAAGGCCATTGTAAGTTGATGCTGTGCCAAGAAGTCATCCTAGATAAGACTATAAAGGTCGATTTGTTACATGGGGGATCGATCAATACCTATCTGGACCTGGCTCCTTCAAAGAATGGGAGCCGTGATCTGGATTGATTGATGGTCAGATTAATATTTTCCACAATTGCTTTTGATATATCGAAAGATAAAATGCAAGATTGATGTTTTACATGTCTTCATGCACTTCTGCGATGCAGTAAAGTGCATGTTTAGTATATGGTAGTTGAGATCCCCTGTCTCCTTTGCCTTCATGCAGGGAAAAGTAGTCTTTGAAAGTTCGAATGCTGCTTTCATGCAACATATGTATGTGAGGAAATCTTGTTTTCTTGAGAAAAAAAATATGTACGTGAGTGGGGCTGAGGATGGTGCAAGACTTGGCCACAGCACACACAGGTTCTGGCCACAGCAAGGATCATCTAGCCACTCACAGCACCTCTTCCATGTCATCGTGTTATGCATTTAGTTATGTTTATGTGGTCTATAGGTAGACTCGAATGCAGTGGAGGCTCAGTTAGGAGCTGTATACGGTTGTCTCAATGAGGAAAGAGTTGTTTCCACACAAAGTACTTGTGCCATGTCTTTGTTGTTTATTTTCTTCCCCATGATCCAATTGAAGGCATTGTGTCCTATGTCCCTCTCATTTGACCAATTTGATCAATGCTGCTTTATATTAATTCATTGTTAATTTTGGCTTTGGTGGTAGGTATTAATGTCCTACCTTATCGCTTTTGCTTGTTGAATGGCTTTATGTTAATAATGAGTTATGCTTTTTGTTCCTTTTTTTTTATTTCTGATATCCAATACTGTGCAGTCTGCAGATTACTCCAGCATGTAATATGCCTCTGATGTCAATCAAGAATGGGGGGAAGGTGGCTATTGTAAATCTTCAGGTACATGCAACAAAAGTACAAGTTGTCCTCAGTGTGGAGAAAAGCAGCACTAAATTGCATGCCTATCCCTATTTTATAGGCACGTTATACTAATAATTTAGGAAAAAAATAGTTACAAACCACTCAAAAATATAAACATTATGGATCTGCCTTTATAAAGTTGAAAATTTTTCTATCTAGCCCTGAACTGTGTTTCAACTCTTAAATAATTAAGATTGTTAGGTGTTAGATATGTACATTGTATAGGCTGTTATTTCCATATTTACCTACTCTTGTAATCTGTATATTTTGGCTTTTAGCCCATTGGAATAGATCAGGGGGTTATTCCAAGAAGGTATCAGAGTAAGGCTCTCTCCCAAAAACCCTAGCCCACTCCTGTCCTGTTACTATTCACCGCTGCTGTCCTCCGTCGCCACCGCCTCCACCTTCTCCTTCACCGAGCCGAGCCAAATCGGCTCCTCTGCTTCGCGCTCCTCTGTTTTCTCTGCCTCGACGCGCTGCCAGATGTCGCTTCGACGTGCTGCGCCATCTCCGCCCTCGAGCATCTGCTTGAGCTTGTGTCGTTTGTCGCTCGAGCTTGCGTTTCGCTACCCTCGACTTCCTGAGCCACTGACTTTGCTCCCGCCGCCCCTAAGCTTGCTCGGGCTGCCCGATCTTGCGCTCCGCCACCCTGACCTCTCGGGCCGCTGGCTATGCTCCCGTTTACCTCGAGCTCGCCCTGGCCGCCGGATCTACTATCGCCAAGCCTCCCCTGCTCTTCCGCCGAATCTGACCGGATCTCGTCGCTCTGTGATGCGCCGAGCCATGTCGCCTCGGATCCCCGCCTCTTCTCAGGATTTTGCCGTTGGCTCCACCGAGCCTGTCACCCTTGAGCCAGCACATCGTCTTCTGGGAAGTGGGAGGCGATAAGGGAGGGGAAGAGGGAAGGGAGGCTACGAGCATGCCGTGCACGACGCGGCTGTGGTCGAACCCACCGACCTTGTGCGTCAAGGCGTCGTCAGACGACCAGCGCTGGGAAGCTTCAAGTGGGCGATCCCCTGCTCCTGACCGGCCGCGACTTCGCTACCCCTGTTCCCTCTGATCCGCCCGGCACCACGCCACCGGATCTGGGACCGCTGCCTCCCATGCTCCTGGGTCCACCCGGTCCTGGTCTTCCTCTACTCCGCTCGGCCTCGAGCCGACTTCGTGATTGCATTGTGAGCACCGCCGTGTCATCTCGGGTCGCTGCCGACGCCGGTGAAGCTCTTCCATGCCCAGCCTTGCCTCTCTGGCCCGAGCCGCTGCTGCTCTGGAGTTGCCCTCAAGCCGCTGTCCCTGAGGGCCGTTGTCGAAGCTCGCCTCCCCGTGAGCTGCTCCACCAAGCGTGTCGCCACCGAGCCCATACCTCGGGCCACCGCCGTCGCCTGTCTCGAGCAACTGCCGCCGCTCCTACCTCGGGTAGCCGCCGTTGACCCTGCCTCGGGCCGTCGTCCCCACCCTGGTCTCGGGCCGCCGCCGTCGCTCCTGCCTCGGGCTGGCGCCCCTATCTCGGGCTCTGCTCGTCTGGCTCCGCCGCCCCTTTCGTCCGGTATCTTGTCTCCATGGATCTTGGACTTTGGTGTTTCCTTTTACATGACACCAGGTTATACTCGCCTCACTTCTGTTAGTCCCACAATTTTTTCTTCCACTGTTCAGATTGCAAATAGTACCTCTCTTCCTATTGCAGGCCAAGGCATCCTTTCCATTTCTCCCTTTCATGTTCTGCTGTGTCTCATATTCCCCAACTTACTATGTAGCTTATGTCGGCCGGTCAGATCACCGATTATGATTGTCGTGTAATTCTTGAGTCTGATTCTTGTTGTTCAGGACCGCCGTACTACTTGGTGTTAGCCCTCATTGCCTGGATTTGCAACTTCTTTAGGAGTTCGACTGGTTGCACCTTCTTTCTGCTGTCTCTACCAGCCTGTCAGTCACTACAGCTGCCTCTAATTTTGTTGCGTCCTTTACTACTTCCTTTGCTTAGTGGAACCATCGTTTGAGTCATCTATGGATTGCGACTGTCGTCTCTAGTAGGTTGTGGTCTTGTTAGGTCTGTTTCTGGTGACACCTCTTTACCATATATGGGTTGCAAGGTTGGCAAGCAGATGCAGCTCTTCTACCCCTGTAGTGATTCTGTCTCGGCTCGTCCTTTTGATCTTGTTCACTCCGACGTTTGGGGTTTGGCTCACTTCATTTCGAAAGGGAGTTATCAATACTTTGTGATCTTTATTCTCGTCACACTTGGATCTATTTCATGCCCTCTTGCATTCAGATTCTCACTATTTACCAGAGGTTTGCCACCATAGTTCGCACTCAGTTTGATTCGGCCATTCGTGTTTTTCGTGCTGATTCTGCTAGCCAGTACCTATCTTCTGCTTTACGCCATTTTCTCGCTGAGCAAGGTCCTGGTGCTCATGCTCAGAACGACGTCTCTGAGTGTCAGTATCGTCACTTGCTTGAGACAGCTCGCGCTCTCATGCTTGCCTTTTCTGTTCCACCTCATTTATGTGTTGAGGCTATCTCTACTGCTGTTTTCCTCATCAATATGCAGCCTTACACTGTTCTTTAGGGTTCTACTCCTATTGAGCATCTCCACAGTTGGGCTCTCGAGTACAGTCACCTTCGCTGTTTCAGTTGTGTCTGCTTCGTCCTTCTTCCACCTCGTGAGTGAACCGAGCTGACTGCTCAGTCAGTTGAGTTTGTTTTTTTGACTACAGTCTTGAACATAAGGGTTATCGCTGCTATGACCTTGTTGCTCGCCGGATGAGGATCTCTCGGGATGTCGCCTTCCATGAGTCCCATCCCTCTACTGTCAGCTCTGATTCTCTTGTTGAGTAGATCAAGGGTTATTCCAACAAAAATAACTTTGGCTCATTTTAGAATTTTGAAGTGTTGTTTATTTGGTTGTTTCTTTGCGCATTTAAAATTTTTGTAGTTCAAATTGCTTATCTAAAACTTGGTCACTTCAAAAATTGGAGTTTGCAATATATGCATCTTTGCTACGCGGTAGATCCACAATATTGGAACTTTCCAATGGCATGTGATAAATCTCCAATAGATATGCAATCGAATGCTTTAACCTTTTCAAGTCTTTGTCTTCACTCAGGCAACTCCAAAGGATAAAAAGGCAAGCCTTGTCATTCATGGACTTGTGGATAAGGTAGCTGTTTGTTTTGAGGTTCCTTTGTTGCTATTATCTTTTCTTGCAATAGTGATTTAACTGTGTTAACACAGGTCATTGCTGGGGTGATGTGCATGCTGAATCTGCGCATCCCTCCATATATACGTACTGACTTTGTGCAGCTTAGTCTTCGGCACTCAATCAGAAGTAGGTTCATCTGACTGTTTCTTTCATCCTCTTATCTAGCTTTGAAATTTGCTTTCTAGTTACATAAACAAAGCAAGGTTAGTAAATGAAACTGAATGCTGGTGTCATCAAAATTGCCACGTTAAAGCAACAGAAGATTATGATATTCTTTGCAAACCTTATGGTCTCTATGCAGAGTTGCAGACAGTGAAAGTAGCACATGTGGTACATAATGTTTTGTTGTATGATGTTATTTATCCATAAATTGGAAAGGACCATCATTATCTGAACAACTTGCTGGGACAGCTTAATGGTTTAACTTGCTTTATCTTATTAAAATAGGTTCCAATCGCTCATCACTGCATTTTCTCTTCTATTTTGCAGAGAAATGTGTGAGATGGACTCTCCGAGTGACAAGCATTCATGGCTTGCGAGCACCATTGTCATTTCTTCGGTCAATCGAGGTTGTGCAATGGTGACTCTAATATATCCACATTCTTATGTACTAGTATGCTTTATGTACTTTTCCATAAAAATATGCTTTATGTACTTTGTTATTAAATGCTTTTGTAAGGAGATAATATTACATTTAGAAGAAATAGATTGTGAACAACTAACTTTAGTAACTGGTACTGTAACAAGTAAGAGGACTGTGCCACTGTGGTACCTTTCTTCTCTAACGATATTGAAGTTAGAAGCTCATAGTCAAGTTTATGGAAAGCTCATCCTAAAGCAGCATTTCTCAAGATGTCTGTGATCTAATAAAAATCTTCTATTACTGATATATGGTCAAATTATTCTTACTTACCAACAGGTTACCTTTCCGGAAAGACCTGACATGAAGTCCGTAGTGCTTCAGGAGCAACCATTTTCTTTGCAAAGGTATATTGGAGAATGCAAAGTCCCCCAATAAATGTGTGCCAATTGGGCACATGGAGAAAAAAATAAATCCTGCAATCAATGTTTCTAGTTTCAAATTTATATGCGATGCTTCACATTGGGGAATTGATTACTTTTGTAGGGAAACATCAATGAATAGATCGTTTGTCATGCTGTTGACATTAAACTTCAGTGATGGTTGTGGCTGTTCGAGATCCTCAATTGAATGGCCTGTTGATTTTCAGGTGAGCAGCAACTGGACTCTCCTTTATCTTCCAATTTTTGTTGCCCATAGTTAGTAGCAGGGATCAAAATCTCGGTACCGGGGAAGATCCCGGCCGACGGCTGGTACCGGCCGGTTACCGTGAAATTTAAAAAACCAGGCCGAATTTGAATTGCAAATTTTAAATCTAGATTTTCTCCGGACCGGTTACCAGCCGGTAACCGGAAAAACAGGCTAAAAAACCGGGAAAAACCGGAAAATGGTGAACATGATTCGGAACATCAAAAAAGAAGTCCAAATAACACATAGCAAAGAAAATCATGTCAAACACCTCATAATTCATAATTCAGAACCAACCCCCCGCCCCCCGTCACCACCAACCAACGGTTCTTTTTCCATGCGGGCGGCGGTTTGACGTGGGGTGGAAGGGGAGGGGAACAGGGATGGAAATCCCGGCCGGTTACCGCCGGTAACCGGTCTTACCGGTGGGGGCTGGGATTTGAAATCCTGGCCGGTTTTTCCGGAGTTTGCAAATTCAAATTTCAAATTTCAAATTTTGATTGATTTTTAGCAAAATTTAACAAAATTCGATCGGGAAAAACCCGGCCGGTTACCGGTATCAGCCGCCGGCCGGGAATTGAGCCGGGACCGGTTTTTAAATCCTTGGAGGGGAAGACAAGCGAGGCGACAGTTCTTTTTCCATGTGTGCGGCGGTTTGCCGTGGGGTGGGAATGGTAAACTCAGAATTATAGTAGTTAAGAAATAGTGCTAAATATACTAAAAACTAATGCTTCAATACATAATCTAGCATAACAATGCCTCAATACATAATCTAGTATAACAATGCCTAAACCAACTAGGGAAGGACATCATGGAGTCAAAAATTCAAATTCAAATTTAAAAAATTTCGGCCGGTATTTTTTTCCCCGGCTCCGACCGGTAAACCGGTTACCGGCTGGGTTTTTTTAACTCTGGTTGGTAGTGTAATTTATAACTTTTGAAAGCAACTTAATTCTGCAAGGGCCTTAGCTTGGAGATGTGTAGGTGTTGGTGATTAATCTGGCTGCTTTTTTTTTGTCCACGCAGTATTTTGTTTTTGTTTCCATTCAATCACAATACAGGATTCGGGTTTGTAGTTTGCCACTTTTTCTTCCAATTTCCACTGCGAACACGAACCCGTACCCTAAACCAGCCCGGGTTTGACAAATCCGGTTCGCGATTGCAGGATTTTATAGTGAATCCGGTAACTTAGAGAGTACCTCCCAGCTCCGATCGTGGGGTACCAGTAACCAGCTGGTCTTTACTGATCTTTTTATCCCTGCATCTACTACATCCAAACCAACAAGAAAAGCATGGATGCAAACTATTACCACTGTAAGACATTGTTCATAGTACGAAATTTCAAGACCAGAAGTAAAAAAAGACAAGCAGGATGTTCATGTGCGTGATATCATCTTTTTTTTATTATTATTTATTCTTGTGCCTTTGGATGAATTTGATATTAGAATTTTGCATGTTTGCTTGTATTGCATCCCCTAATATTTTTATGTTTTTTGGGAATAGTGTATTGTGCACTTTCCATAAAATGGAGTAGCTACATATGGGTAGCAATTCCGTATGCACCTTATGTCCTCGACTATTTGATGCTTTCTGCATATTATCCATTTTAGACTGGTTATTTTTGCATAATACCGTTGTCAATATGTTTATTAACATATAGTAGATCTATTGTTTTGCTTACCATACATTTGATGAAAAATGTGATCCATGCAGAAGCAAAAAGACAGCTTCGTTAGAGATAAAAGTCTAGTCCTGCGGGAGTTGCAGTATGCTGCAGAGCACCAGGGTCGCCCTGGGCAGCAAGCAATTATGGAAAGGGAGGGTCTGCCAAGAGCCGAGACATCTATGCACGCGGTTGTGACCAACTTCGTCAGGTACGACACTGAAGATTTGAAGGTGGCGGTTCCCAAGGGTACTTGGACAGACAGCAGCAGCAGCAAACTTACAAAACGGCACATGGAAGGCATTGGTTGCTGCTCAGCATCGCCAAAGAAGCTAAAGTTGGTTGCTAATCGGCATTGCCAAAGAAGCTAAAGTTCTAGACGAACTCTGAAAAGCTTTTTTTGTCAGTTTCTTCTAGTTATCTGACTGAGTTAAATATCATAGATGCATGAGAAGTGCAAGGAGTTAATTAAAGTAAGAAAAGATAGAACAACTTTTGATGCATAGGGAGGCTGGCTGATTTTCTGTATGTCAAACCCAGCATATCTTTGCGACCATCTCACGGGAAATTGGTCGAAGCGATGGGTAGTACCGTAGTATGCTGAGTACAGCTGACGAACTTAAGAAACTTCTGGACCGTTGCCGATGTTATCCCATTGGGAACTGGAGGTTTGGGAACTGGAGGTCAAGTTAATCATACAAAATCAAGAAAAAAAGGTTACTTTCCAAAGACTGCTCCAGTGAGTCCATGTCTTGATCATTAGCCATTAAGTCGTACTAATGCTGAAAATTTATTTCCTGTAATGCTTAGCCCTTGTTATTTCCTTTGTTTCACGTTTCGTGACACCGGGGATGTGAATTTCCATCAGGCACTTGTCTCGATTGATGAACTGGGATGTGAATAAGTTTTTAGTGGTCGTCGAGGTTGTTGGTAGCGATGTTTTCTACAGCGTAACGGGCAGTTGAGAAAACTTGTTGAGGTAATTGGACACCGTCATATCTCCTTGCTTAAGTGAATGAAATTCATCTTTCTTTAGGCCTATAATCCCTTATGGCACGTGGTATCGGTGAAAAGCTATAGAAAATTATTCTCAAGTGATGTTCTGTGGGGTTTCATGAGCGGCACAGAAATTCTCCTACCATTCAGTAACAATGCCTTCCATCTAATGAGTAGCGTAGATAATTTTTTCATGATCACTGCAGTGAGCGGTCAGTAGTTTCCTTTCAATCACGTAAAGCCAATCGTCAGCTTCTATTGGTGAAATGCTTTTGGAGAAGGTCGACGGACGAATCTTTATGAACTTTGCTAGCTTAGACTATCCATGGTGACTATGAGCAGTTGGTGCAGCATTGTTGTTGTTAGCCTGATTGTTGTTCATGCTTTGCATCATAGTATACATCAGCTGAGTTTTGGTTGCCATTAATGCTCCAAAGTTCTATATGTCCAAAGGCGGTGCTTGAGGTGGAACTGCTTCTGCAGGGGTCTGTTCACTTCCCTCTGCTGCGTTGGCTCCATTGGTTTTTGATCCACTAGCAACGGCGTTACGAGTTTGAACTATCAGGCAAAAACTCAAGGGATTAGATAAGATAGCAAGCACAAGGTAAGATAAGAACTAAGTAGGGGTAGGTTTAAACTAACAAACACAGCTCAAAGAACTCAACTGAAACAACTATATATTAACAAGGTCTTAGCATGGCTGCAACAAGTGCCTAAGGACCCTTGTAGCTCATATTGCACACAAGAAAACGAGAAATAAACCAAACACACAATCTAACGTCTAAAGGATAACGCTTCTAATCTTAAGCTGACACAGCTCTCACACACTGAGCCTCAACGAACTAAGCCTAACTCTTGACTACCTCACTCATTGAGATAACCTCCACAACCACAACAATGCTCTGCCTTGCCGTAGACTGGCGAATGTGCATGCATTCTTGTGAACTAATCCTGATGACCTCGAACTGGCACAACAGGAACAGGTGGCTCAGGTGCAGGAACGATCAATTCTGACTCTTCTGGCTTAGATGTATAAGAATAAACAACTAATTTGATTATTAAATAACAGTTTTGACCATATGGTCGAGTTTATACTTATTAAGTCACGCAGGGTTAGAACTATATAAAGAGACAGCAGTGGAACAGAAATAACACCAGTGGAAACCCATCGACTTGCCACACGTAATCGACTAGGATTAAGACCTAGCGATCACCCTCCACATTAAACTCCTCGTAAGCAGGCGAAAACTCATCCACTTTAGTTGAATGTTTGCAGCAAGAATGAGTACTCAACAAGTTGTACTACATAATACAATTATAAACGATGGCTTATTCCAAGGGAATTGCTTCTATAGTTATTTTGCAAAAAAATAATATTTGCCTTTGAGTACAAATAATAGATTAAAACATAATTTAAAACAAATAAACAATAATAGTTTAACTAGTATTTTCACAATGATCACCAAGCCTAAACAATTTTCTTCAAACAGCCACATGAGTTAAAACACTCGGCTGTCCCTTCCCAATGGTTTTTATGGAAATATACATCTCGTGTGAAATCCCTGAGCATATCTATGTCCGTAGACACGGCTATTCAAATAGATTGTTAACACTCTGCAGAGGTTTGTGCACGTTACCCATAAATTATAACCAGTGTAGCTAGCACTAATCGTAACAAAATATTTTCAAAAACTCCATCTTAACAATTGATCCTCCTATTGTGCATACTGCTGGCACCAAACCTTCACACAGATGATTGGCCCGTTGCATATTGTTGGACATGGACACGGTGAACCACTCATAAATGTGAGTCTCCACAGACAGAATCACACATCCACCCTAGCACAGAGTCTAACATATATGTCTGAGCAATCAATGTCAAGAATCCGTAACTTACGAAGTTATGCCCATCCCATACCAGCCATGTGGTTGTACAGTTATGACTCAGTTCAGTAGTGCACAAAGTTAAATTCTTAATTGACCAAGGCAAGACTACCAAGCTACTACAAATTACCACATTCATATTTTCCTAAACGCACACAGCTCCACCATATCATAATTCCATCTACTTGTCTTGGTCTAAATCTTTTCTCAACCTGTTGGTTAAGTGCAACACATGCCATCAACGCCCGACAACATACAACACACAACCTTTCCACAAAGTTGTTCCATAATCACTTAGTCTAGTTTAGATTTGCAACTCAAAATGATATCGACAACTCGTTGCATGGCTAAGTAGACTATTCGTATATAACCAACCAACATTGGTGCTATAATAATACCAAATAATAATTAGCCAAACTAGGGTGAAAAAAGATTAGGTTAATGCATTGAGCAAGGTGGATATATTCAAATAGGTGTATAGCTAATCCTAAATTATTTAAGAATTTAATAATTGAAATAGCATGCAATAATTTGAATCAAGATATTTTTTGAAAAACTGGGTTCAACATGGTCAAAGGTACAATTTACCTTGAAACAAGTCTTGGTACTGGTCTTGAACTTGATCAACTCATCCTTCATCGAAAACCCTCGAAGTATAAATGTCTACTCACAACTAAAAGCAAAAACACAGATAAATAGCAAATAAGGAAAAAAATAAACTTTAAAAATTAAATAAAAATCACAGGAAGGTATAACTTGAATTTAGATGAATTTACAGACTTGAATGGGCTCAATCGGAGTTCGTATGAGGAAGGACATGCTCTCGGAAGATTTAAGTCTAACAAAAAGAGAAAGAAAACTGTTGGACCGAAAAGGCGACTAGAGGGGGTGAATAGGAGCACGCTCACTTTTTCAACCACGATTAGATTCAACACAAATTTCACTCCAATAGCTATAGAAGCTATGAAGATCGATATACCAGTACAGCGGAAGACTAGGATTGAATCCAATCAAAACCCCGAAGCAAAACAACAAAAAACAACCGAAACTTAAATTCCTAAGAGTAGGGCGGTCTGACCTCTACTCGAGCGGTCGACCTCTCCAAGGGGCGGTCCGACCTCTAGCTAGGCGGTCTGACCTCCAGCCCATGAACAGTGAAATCAGCCCGAAAAACGAAGTTGCAAATAGGTCTAACTTTTGATCTACAACTCCAAACTTCATGAAACTTGGAACACACCTTCTCTAGGATGTCAGGAACCTATTCCAATCGAAGATCATGGAGATCCATGAAAAGTTACGACATTTTTCAGTTTGAGAGATGGATGGTTCAAACCGAGTCAAACGAAAACGTGACCCAAAAACTTGCTCGTGGGTGATTGATGATCAAGATGATCTTAGATGTGTTCCCATGTCACGACAAGCTATATCATGTAACTAAATCAATCAAAACATGCGAATCAAAGAAAGACTCAAAATCACCAAATAGAGAGAAGAAGGGCAAAGAGACACATCTTTGATCAAAGCTTTCTTTGGATTGATTTGATAGGGTTTGGGTTTGACCACTCCATCAATGGAGGACAAAGCTCAATCCAAGAGCACAAGATCAAATCAAAACTCTCTAGAACCCTAACCTCCACTAATCCTCTCCTAAGCCAAAACTAGGGTTTCAATAATGATAAAGAGTTGGGGAGGTGCACCACCTCCTCCTCTATTTATAGTGGAGACTTAGACCTTCTAGAAAATTAACTCAAATGGGCTCCGTTAAGGCCCAACACAAACGGGTCACACACGACGTATTTTAAAGCGCCGTCTACAACACCTCTTAACCTAAACCGCTTCTCTTGCGCCGTGGGTAGGCAAAAGGTCACCAAGGTGATATTTGGTAAGATTACAAAATACCCCTTCTCGGTCCTTCTCCAAGACCGAGTCCATCTTCGCGAGCACTTCGCATGCTCGCCACGTGTAGGTTGATCACCGGCTCTCCATGTCGGCAAGTCTCTCCCATCCGGCTCCACCGAAACCACCATGGCACTTACACCGACTCGCGCCGCTTGATCAAACCGATCGCGCCGAATCGTCTGTTCGGTCATCCTTGTCCATTCTCGCACCATACTTGATTTCATTGACCTCACCCGCATCGTCGATCGTTCGGACCTAAGCTCTCCAAGCCTCGTCCGATCATCCTCGCCGTTGACCGTCGTTGACCACCAAGCAACTGCACAACAATAGACAAGCAAATCGAAACCGGAACAAGTTCTTCGCAACTTGACCCACGTTAGTCAAAACATGCATCATGCAACACATATGCATCAAACTCATGACTTTGACCTAACCAGCGAACAACGCCGCCACGACAGCGACGTTCAAGTAACAACCGTCGATCGCAGCCCCTCGGGGCGGTCGACCGCCCGCCTACCGGTCGGACGCGGCCAAAGGCGATCGACCACCAGAAGGACTTAGCCAATTTTCAACCCCGAAAATCCAAACCTCGGAAACTTTAAACCAATAGAACTTTTTCTTGGAGACTCAAAATTATGGGAGCAAGAACAATGGGATCCTCACTTGCCTACACCTCTATTTTTGGCCGACTGTTTTGACCACTTTTGTCACGGCCGTCCGACCGGCGCACATGGCGGTCCAACCGATTTGGGACCGGTCGGACCGCCGTGCTATGGCGGTCAGACCACCGGCCCGTAAAGTCCGAGCAGTCTTTGAAACTTTGTCGAAAACCCGTGAAACGACAAACCATTAACGCCATTGCCAATTGTCACATCATCCTAAGATCTGGAGCATATCCCCATGATATCCACAAAAACACTATTTTGGTTTTTTGGAATTTTCTTTCTAAAGGAATTTTCAAAATATTGCATCGGCAAGACGTCAACAATTAATTTTGTAATTAAAAGAAAATCCCAAAAATAGGAAATAGAAATGACAGGTGGAGCCCTTAGTCTACAGACTAGGTATAAGGATTTGGCTCACGGGTCTCTGGCTCATGGGTCTACAGTATAGTGTACTGATATGTGGGGTCCACATGTCACAGACACGGCTCAAGGTAGACACGGCTGAGGGTGGTACCCGGTTCACACGTAACGCACGCGTGGCAGCGGCAGGGCTGATATGTAGACGGCCATGTCGACAAGATCGACGGTTGCTACGGCTTGACGAAGGCGACGGCGAACGGTGGTGACCGGCTGCGAACGGGGAACACCTCCAGCATCACCGTGCCTCGGCGATCCCATCTAGTGGCTCAGATGCGACTGGATCGGCCAACAAGGTGGTCGACGGCGAGGTAGGCAACGACGATGGCTTGGGTCAACGGCGAGGTAGGCGATAGTGGTGGCTCAGGTCAACGGTGAGCTAGGCGACAACGGTGGCTCAAGTCAATGGCGAAACGACATCATGGTGCTCCAGCGAGGTCTTGGACACGAGTGCTAGCTTCCTAAGTACGAGGCGATGCTAATGGGTGACACACGGGACGAAATGGTCACCGGCGGAGATGGGAACACGGCGGCGACAGTGAAGCATGGCAGCGGCACGAGCTTGACGGTGCTACGGTGCTACGATGACTCTTTGGTGACGTGAAGGTGCGCACCAGGTAGAACATGACAAGGCAAACCGGTGGTGTAGACGATGATGACAGGGGATCACCGATGACGACAAAATCGACAAAGAACAGCGGCGGCGGAGCTAGGGTTCAACCTTCGATTCTAGTGAAACAACAACGATCTAGGCTACAGGAGAATCCAAGCGCGGTACAGCGGTGAAGTACAGCTCGTGTTCGAGACGGAGACGATGAACAGTGTACACACCAGTGGGACCCACATGTTAGTGGCAGTGACTAGGTAAGTTTGCATGCGTCGCACACGACTCCGGTTCGGCTGACTAGTGGGACCAGACGCACGCAGGGAGAGAGATAGAGAGAGAGAGGAGATAGGCTGCGATGGAAACTTGCATAAAGCTGGAGAAATGGGTTAGGGCAAAGGAAATCCAGCCGATGGGAAATTCCTAGATTTATAATAGTTTTTTCTATTTTAGAAAATACAGAAAATCCAAATGGCAATTTAAAAATTGCAATTGAGCTCAGAAAAATTCCAGAGAAATCTAGAAAATAATTACAAGCACAAAGAACTCAAATAAAATAATTATAGAATTAATTGATGTTCAGATTAGTCACATTAAATTATTTTTATTTTAAAATTTCCATGTAAGCTTTAACAAATTCAAATAAAAATTGGTGAAATTTTCCAATGGACTAAACTACTTAAAAAGGTTTTGAAACTTATAAAATTGGGATGTTACAGTCTCTGACATGCCAAATTGGTACAAAAATACAAAAAATCAAAGATTGATTAGTGGTCGAAATCACGACCATGGATCGCCAAAAAATGAAATAAACAAAATCTAGGTTTCCTTTAGACGCCTTTGTCTTTCCTCCACGGAGATGACTGCCAAAATTTGAGTGACTTCCTCTGTACTCGGAGGACACTTCTCGCAGATGAGCTTGACTCGACTGTCAATCTCTTTCTAGACTAGGTCTGCAAATCCGAGCGTCAATCTCTTTCTATACTAGGTCTACAAACAGGAAGAATACAATCAAAGCATACTTGGAAACCAAACACCGAAGAGCTAAGTTGATTGTAAATGCTTACCATTCTTCTTGTCCCTAGTCGGATCTTCGACCCCCCAAGTACTCCCACATTGTATGTGCTCGCATCTTCAAAGGGCTGATGTGGTGTGTGATAAAATCTCCCACCATATGCCATCCAGTCAGCCATTCATACATCAGGTTCTTAATGGTCTGGATCCATGGAGCAATTCGACCTGGATCACTCGAGGTCGTGTCCCACAACTTCTTCTCTGTAGTTGATGAACCACAGAGGTCCTGATCTGGCCTGGTCTTTTGATGAGAAGGTAAATTCAGTAGAAGTCGGTCAACTCTTGTGATCCTGGCTACGAACTCGTAAGGCCAGAAACCACTCAATCGCTGAATTGCTCGATAAGTCGTTATCAACCGTGCACAAATACCCAGATGACCTGATCACGAATATCAATCTGTGCATACACCGAAGAAGCATGCAAGAACAAGGCGAACTAAATATAAACGAAATACCAGTTCTAGTAAAGGGAGGCGGTAGCTCCTATATGGGGATATGACCAGGGGTGGTGGCCAGGGAAGGGCACACACACCCCTAGGGTTACAAGGCCTATGGGCCCAAGTGGAGGTGGCGCAACACCCTTTTGACTCGGACTCAGAAAGATTGTTTTGGCGATTGTGGCGCGCTCAGAAGGAATTTGAAGGTGGGACAGGATCCGTTGAAAAGAGGGCGAGATAAGATTTCCATCAAGTACTCATGGAGCTTCAACGGCCTTCGTATACGAAACTTATGCACATTGAAATCGATGTTGTCTCCGGAGGCCGAATTGGATTGCACATGCTTCCCTTCATGATCAGCTCCTAAGTTCCTGATTAAAAGAACATCACATACATTAGGTAGCAGCATGTTCTTATTAGAAACAAAATGTACTCCTAGAAACGAAGTTACCTGATAGTTCAATTGACGTGCACGAGCTCTAGTGATTGGACCTTGCAAGTGCATAGGTTCAGCTCTATTACGAGCAGTGTTGGGTGTATGCATAGAAGTGATGTCCTCATCATCCTCCCCTTCTTGCATTTGAGTCGCTCTTGACTCAAGCTCATCCGCTTCACTCAAATATGGCTTCAAATCTGCAATGTTAAATATAGGACTAACGCCGAACTCTGCAGGCAGATCAAGCTCATATGCATTATCATTCATCTTAGCAAACACCTTGAATGAACCATCAGCTCTAGGCATCAACTTAGAATTTCTCAATTCAGGAAATCTATCTTTGCGCAACTGTAACCATACGAGATCACTAGGTTCAAAAGTTAAACTCTTTCTACCTTAACTACTAGCAACCTTATACTTAGCATTCATGCGCTCTACGTTTTCTTTAGTAGTTTCATGCAGTTTAAGGACAAATTTAGCACGCTTCTTAGCATCTAAATTTACTTTATCAGAAGTAGGAATAGACAATAAATCAATAGGAGCGCGAGGATTAAAGCCATATACTACTTGAAAATGGCCCATCTTTGTGGTAGAATACAACGATCTGTTGTAAGCAAACTCTACACGAGGTAGACACTCTTCCCACATCTTCAAATTCTTCTTCAAAACAGCCCTCAACATAGTTGATAATGTGCGGTTGACAACTTCAGTTTGTCCATCCTTTTGGGGTGAAATGTAGTAGAAAACAGCAGCTTGGTCCTCAATTTTGCCCAAAGGGTGTGACAAAAGTAACTCAAAAACTTCGCATCCCGATCTGAAACAATAGTATTGGGCACTCCATGTAGTCAAACGATCTCTCTAAAAAATAAATCAACAGCATTTGTGGCATCATCGCTCTTATGACAAGGTATAAAATGTGTTATTATAGAAAATCTATCCACAACAATAAAAACACTATCTCTCCCTTTTTTTTGTTATAGGTAATCTTAAAACAAAGTCCATTGAAATATCCTCACAAGGAACACTAGGCACAGGAAGAGGCGTATATAAAAATGTGAATTAAGTCAGAACTTAGCTTTATTGCATGTAGTACAACGAGACACGTAGCGCTCAATGTCTCGCCTCATTCGGGGCCAATGGAAGTGCTCGGCCAGAATGTCCTCTGTCTTCTTGACACCAAAGTGTCCCCATCAATCCTCCGCCATGCGCCTCCTGTAGCAACAAAAGACGAACGGAGCTAGCTGGAATGCATAGCTCGTTAGTTCTAAACAAGAATCCATTGCTTAACACAAATTTATTCCAGTTCTTTCCCTCTTGACAATTAAACATGGCATCTGTAAAAGTATCATCTTGAGCATAAAGTTCTTTAATTATTTTCAAACCAAAAATTATACAATCAAGTTGAGACAACATGGTATAACGCCTAAAGAAAGCATCAGCAATAACATTCTCCTTCACTTTCTTGTGTTTGATAACATATGGAAACAATTCAATAAACTCAAGCCATTTAGCATGTCCACGGTCCAGTTTACTTTGACTACAAATGTCCTTTAAAGATTCATGATCTGAGTGTATAACAAACTCTTTAGTCCATAAATAATGCTGCCATGTTTCTAAAGTTTGAACGAGAGCAAATAATTCCTTATTGTAAGTAGAATAGTTCAAACTAGGCCCACTCAATTTTTCACTAAAATAAGCAACAAGTTTACCTTCTTGTAGTAACACACCTCCAAGTCCAATTCCACTAGTATCACATTCAAGCTCAAAAGTCTTACTGAAATCAGAAAGTTGGAGAAGTGGCGCATTTGTGAACTTCTCTTTCAGAATGTTGAATGATTGTTCTTGTGCAGTGCCCCCAATGGAAAGGAGCGTCTTTCTTGGTGAGCTCATTCAATGGTGCTGAAATCCTTGACGAAGCGTCAATAAAATCCAGCAACTCTATTGAAACTTCTCACTTGTATGACTGTGTTAGGAGTCGGCCAACTCTATATAGCCTCAATCTTGTCTTGATCAACTTCAATACCCTGTGGAGTAACAACAAAGCTAAGAAACGATACTCGATCGGTGCAAAAGGTGCACTTCTCAAGGTTACAAAATAAACATGCATCTCGTAGAGCATCAAAAACAGCACATAAATCATCAAGATGTTCATCTAGTGACTTGCTATATATCAATATGTCATCAAAATATACCATCACAAATTTACCAATGAAAGTATGCAAAACTTCGTTCATTAATCTCATGAAAGTACTAGGTGCATTAGTTAAACCGAAATGCATCACTAACCACTCATATAAACCGAATTTAGTGTAATACCTCATAAATCCAGCTAGGTTGTATCGTTTCGAATGTCTGGGAATATTATTCGAAAACGAGATTTAAAACTTTCCGGAACCGAATCGGTAAAAAGAAAGAAGTCGGAGGGAGTAAAAGAAACAGTTTTCGTCGGATTTTTCCAATCAGCAGGGGGGTATATGTTATTTTCCATCAACTGGGGCATGATCCGCAACCTGTGGCCCAAGAGGGGCCGGCCGCCCATGAAGGCCGGCCAAAGGGGGGCCACTCCCCCAAACCCTAGCCGCCTCTCCTCCCTCCCCCCTTTGGCCGCCTCCTCTCCTCCCCAAAGCCGGCTCCCTTGCTGCCCCTTGGTGCCTCCTCGTTGTGGTGGTGCCATCTCCGGTGATCCCCGTCGCTCCTCCTCAAGGTCCCCTCCAACATCTCCGTTCCCCGCCGACGTCGACGGCCGTTCGTCGTCTCCCGGTGGCCGGCCCTAAGAGAGGAAAGAGAGGGGAAGGGAGGAAGGCCCTTGTGCAGCGGATCTTCATCGTCCTACTGGTCTACAAGGGTAATTAGACCTCCGATTCATTGTTTGATTCCATTAGAGTTGAGAATCCGATTGGATTTGTAGTTTCGTTTTGATTCTGTCAATAGATTGATTCTGTCCAGTACGTTGTACCTCAGTTTTGGGCGTCGTAGAGGCCGAATTGGACATCTGTGTCTTCTAGAGAATTGTTCCTGGTTTAATTAGCTTTCTTTTGGCACCTGGATCACGAATTTTCACCCAGTAGTTTAAAAGTTATGACTGTTTTACCACGTACTGCTCTGTCTGTCAGAAATTCTGGGTATAGTCTGTTGCACCTAGGTTTTGATCTAGTTAGAGTCAGAACCAGGTCAGCCACCCAACTAGGTTTATGAAGATAATTTCACCATGTTTCCAGGCTGATAAAGATCACTTTATTTGGATCAGTGGTTTAAAAGTTAGAGCCTTTTCTTTAGGGCTGTTCTGAATTCTGGGCAGACTGCGGTTATAGTTTTTCATTGGATGGTTAGACCTCTGTTTTGGCCGAATTAGAGTTTACCATCAACTAGAGTTTCGTAGCCAGTTACGTTAAGAAAAGTTGAGCACTGGTTTCAGGTCTTTTGGACTTACGATTATTTATTGGTGAATTTTCTAGTGAAACTGCCAGTTTAGGGGTATTTGGAATGTTTGGGAGAATTGATCAAATTGAACCTTTTGTTTAGTTGGTTTGGTTAGAGATTGTGGGAGGGCATGTGTAGCATTGTCTTGCTCGTTTGTCCTCATTTCGATTATTCTATATTGTAGGCGGTGAAGCGGTGAGTGGAGGGGTATCTCAGTTACCTCCCAACCCGTCGCAGCGCGGCAGGCAAGTAACTTGTATACTATGATTGATGCATTATGTGATGTGTGAATGAATGATTATATTTGTTCGTATTTGTAGATGAATGCCATGTGTATCTTTTCATTTATGAGTACTATTCAATCTTGCCATGGGATCACATCATGACATGCATAAATTACCTTTGTAAGACCCATCAATTCCAGTATGGGCACTTGAAAATCCCATCAATTCCAGAATGGGTACGTGAGTCCACCATTCCAATGTGGGCCACGTTACGTGAGTCCACCATTCCAATGTGGGCCACGTTGGACGGCCGTATGAAACGTTCTTCGTACGGTTACTTTAAGTGAACACCGACGGGTATTTCACTCGCTATACCGGTATATGCTGCAATATGTCCAATTCCTTCACTACATCATTTCATTTCATCTATTCATAAGAATTGTTTCCAATAAATGTTCAATCTGTGATAATGTATATGGTTCATTGGATGTTGATTGTTACTTTCAAGTACTTGCTGAGTCTTTGGCTCATTCTTGCTTTGTTGTTTTATTTAGGTAAATGACAAGGAAGAACGGTTTCATGGAAGGTAGATCAACACGATGCACTCACTACTATAATTCAAAACATTTGAGAACTTACTATTGTCTTCTATTTATACCCTGCGTTGAATTGTAATAAGCCAACATGGCCGTATTTACCATATCTCCCTGAAATGTTTATTTCCAATCCGTTGATTAAACTGATGATGATTTCTCGTTCACGTATATCCTTGTGGTACGCCAATTCTAGTAATACTTATTGTTGTGAATTTCCTAAAGACTAGTGATTGTAGGTGATATCTTGACTTCCTTATAGTCAGGGTGTTACAGTTGGTATCAGAGCGGGCTTTAGGTCCGTGGTAATTAAGTTATTAAAATGACACACTGTGCACAGTATGTGGGGTTTGGGAAATCCATTGTTTCCGCATTTCTAGTGATGTTGTTCATTATGTTGTATGGTATAGAATTGCTTCTGTACTATCTTTCTTGTTATTAATCTATGACGTGATGCGATATCCTATATATCTATGAATTATTCTATGATTGTCATGAGATGATCCTATATATTCATAATTGATTGCATTAGTTATGCGTATCGGTAGCGGACGTCGAGTAGCTGAGTTCGTGGTTGTCGTCCTGGGTTTTGCCAGGCTACACCACTGTTCGTCTTGTAATAGTAGAGAAGTTCTTACCCCTGTTCCATAGTTCTGTGTTGAGCCTGAGCTCATTGATGAAGTTGTTGTCCTTCTCAAGTTTGTATCTGGTTTTATGGTTGTAGTTTCTGATAGTTCGTGAATTTCTTTTGAATGGAGGGTTATAATGAAGTGGGCAATCTCTAGTAGATTTCTGATCGTTTTTTGAAACAATTATTGTTCTTTCTACTATTGTGATATTTCTGCTCCACGTGAGCGTAGTTAAATTGCAAGATTTACCTTTTCACTAAGTTCTGTTTTACCCTCGTTGGAAAATTCAACCCGTGTACGCTTGGGGTTTCGGGCATTGGCAGATTTCTTTTGCAAGTTCTTTATCAAGTGCACAATGATCTTGCATATTTCTTTTTGGGATGCTTTAGACAGTGGTTCTCTTCCTTGATTTCTGATTTTGACAAATTCTTGTCAGGTGGTAGTTGATGAATTTCTCTTAGGTTCATGATTCATGGTAGTTGATGAGATCCAATAGGTCTTTAATGGTTCTCTGAAAATATTATTGTTTTTCAGTTGTTGAATTTCTTTTATTTTAAATGATCTTCGACAGTTGGCAATATTGATATTTCCATGTTTGTTCCTTCCTTCTCATTGGAAAATATCGACTCGTTTACTCGTTTGATAGTTTGTATAATGAGAATTTTCTGTTGCAAGTTCGTTAACACGAGGAAGAATTGGCTCCATGTATTTCTTTTGGATCATTCCGCGTCTTGAAGTTTAACGTATCTCTTTTCTGAGGATTAGTGTTAAAACCCTTTTTGGGGTGCCTTGTGGTGATTAAGTCGGAGATGATAATCAAACAAATTGGTTGGCTACGGGTTCCTATTGGTCCCTAGATGTTTTTCAAAACAATTCTTGTCTTTCTGATTGCTGAGCTCTCTTTGCTACTTGTACACGATATTATTGACAAGATCATTCTTTTTGTAAGGGTCCTATCTCACTTGTTGATTAAGGGGACCTGGTTAACCGTTTGGTATTTTGGGGAACGGGAATTAGCTTTTACAAAGTTTGTTGAAGAAAGTCTTGACTCTACTCGTTTCTTTTGGAGTAGTTGGAATGTTGGAGTTTAGAACCTCTCTTGAAAAAAAAGGGTGTCGAAACCCTTTTCTAATGTTATGGTGGAGTTGTGTGAGAGGTTTGTTTCAGCTTTGTGGTTTTTGTACTAAGTTTCATTTGTAGAATAAGTTGTTATTACAATTCCATTTGATGCTGAAAAATTTCTATAACACGATTTTCCATGTTCCTTTAGAAGGTTTATTGACATGATCAGTAATGTGATGGCAATGTTGATTCCTTTATAAAGAAAGAAAGTTGTCCGCCTTTCGTAATATTTCCAAAATGATCAAATTTTCAGTTTTGTGTTCATGCTCTTTTGGGGAATTCAAGTTCTTTGTGGTAAACATAGTTTGTCGAGTGAAGCGATATGTTGAAAAATTATAATAGTTCTTCCATGATGCGGGTGTTTTGATCTTGAATACCCGTTTGTTCCTAATGGTTAAGGTCGGATATTCTATTTTTGTGAGGCCTATGTTTTCAACTGTGGACTTCCCATATGTTTTCTGAGTTCGTTGCCTAATTGGTTTTCCCCTGAGTTCTGTGTTCCTTGCGAGTGGTAAGTGATTTTTCAGTTGGTGAAGATCGTTTCTATTTGCCTCTTCTTTCGAGAAGGAATCAACCCATTCATTCCACGTGGATCTTCCGAAATGTTTTCTAAGTGTTGTTATGGGCTTGATGTTAATACCTGTAGTAAATTGATCGCCTTTGGTGACAACGTTCAAATAAAAATATTTCAAGTTTAGCTTTCACGGTACCTTGGAGCTCGTGAATCAACTAGTAACTGAAATTATTTTGGGTAACTTGAGGAATTGGATTAACCTATTGTTTCTTAAAGATTTCGTGTGATTTAGTCCGAAAGGCTCCTTGGTTTGAGTTCGCAAAGTGAGGTTGCAATAAAAGAATATTTTCGTTGATCTCTTCGAGACGAAGTTAATCCGTTTGCTTTCCGTGAAATCCTGTAAAGGGAAATGTTTCGAGTTTTGTGGCTGAGAACATTTGGATCTCGTGTTTCCCAAGTAGATGAACTGCTTTGAGCAAGTTGGTCTCATTGAAGGATCTTATCGATTCTTAATTAAATCTTGTGGTTATTTGAAGCGTCCCTAAATTTGTTGCTCTTTCCGCTCAAGAGATGGCGAATTTCAAACGTAATATCTTTCTTTCGTGTCGGCTGTTATTTGCTATTCTCTTTTGAGGGATGTGTGCCTCCAATTATGAACTCAACTTTCGTTTTCCAAGATCACCTTTATCAGAATATTTCTTTTGGTTTCCTGCTCGCCGTGATGAGCAACGTCTTTCTGTGTGAATAAACTTATCTTTGTTCGCCTCTTCCTTTTGAGAAAGGATCACAGTTTTGGGTTGCAAAGTGTTTGCAAAGGGTAAGTTTGGCAACTGTTTGGTGGTAGATGAGTAATCGTAGCGGTGATATTTTGCTACCAAGTTATTGGAGGAGTAGTAGAATGTAGAATGGTTTTGATCTGTATCTCTTGGGGGAAAATTGATTCACATGGAATGTTTGGTTTCGAAGTAAGTCTGAAAAGTGTTACGACTGAGTAGAACCTATGATATAGTGAAACTTCAGAACTTCAGTTCATGATTGAACGGTCGGTGATTATCGAAGGTATGGAAACCTTGATTACTTCTATAGATCAACGCAATTGGATAATGATGCGAGATTAGGTGAGAAATTTCTAAGTATGCAAATGAGTGAGTATGTTAGAATTGAGAAAAATGTTGGAGAGTCAATCCGTTGATTTCCCTATATGTTATAATTGAAATTTGTGGTAGAGATCTTGGGGGTTAAATTTGGGTTTGCATTGTTATGTTAGACCTTTGGTCACTCAATGAGTGTGTGTAGAGAAAGTGGAATAAAGGAGTTTCCTAGGCAGTGGAATGATCATTGATAGAACCTTTTTGATGTAGTACATGAGCGTGTGTACTGAGGATTCTGAGTTGTTCTTGAAAAATTAGAGGTAATGTAATTGCGTGACATCTTGGCTTTGAATAGCCGTGATGTTACAAATGGGATCTATTTTAGTGGCGCTTTGGGTGCCTTCAATCAAATTATGGTTGATTAAGTAGAATGGGATGCATAGAGTATTCGGAGGATTCAATGGAGCCACCCCACAGAGGTGTGGATGTTGTATTTCAATTTGAGTATAATTTGAGGATGTTTAACTAAGAGGTTTTAGCTCATGTGGTAGTCAGTGAATTCGAATTTCAAGGTTCGAGAGAAATTTTATTCCTAGAAGCGAGGAACTGTGGCAAAGGATGATTCGTGGGTTAATGATGCGTTTTCTTGATTCTCGTTTGAGTTTTGTGTCGTTGACTTGTGTTTTCTGCAATTTGTGTTGGTGCTGTGTTGGCGTGTTGATTCTTTCCAAATTCAGACAAACCGCAAGTTTTTGGTTTAGGGCGTTTGAGTACTTCTCCTTTGGTTGTAAAATGGATTTGTTTTCGAGATGAATTGTCAAATTTGGAATATAACCTTTTGGTGAGAGTTAGCATTACGTGGATGCGATGAGGACTCTCTATTTCTAGTTGGATTCTCTTCGTTTTTGAAAGTTGTAGAAATTAGGACGTTGGCTTATCGCGTTGATCGTCCCGGGTCCTTATGCGGCACGCATCGTCCGGTGTGCTCGAGTGTTGCGAGTATCCGAGCAATTCAAGCTTGAAATATCGTTGTTTCATTCCGCACGCAGCTTCCTTACGAGTAGATTGTGCGTAGATTCGAGGTCGAATCTTTCTAAGGGGGATAGAGTGTAATACCTCATAAATCCAGCTAGGTTGTATCGTTTCGAATGTCTGGGAATATTATTCGAAAACGAGATTTAAAACTTTCCGGAACCGAATCGGTAAAAAGAAAGAAGTCGGAGGGAGTAAAAGAAACAGTTTTCGTCGGATTTTTCCAATCAGCAGGGGGGGTATATGTTATTTTCCGTCAACCTGGGCCGCAGTCCGCAACCCAGGTGGCCCAAGAGGGGGCCGGCCGGCCCATGAAGGGGCCGGCCAAAAAGGGGGGGGGCGCCACTCCCCCCCAAACCCTAGCCGCCTCTCCTCCCTCCCCCCTTTGGCCGCCTCCTCTCCTCCCCAAAGCCGGCTCCCTTGCTGTCCCTTGGTGCCTCCTCGTTGTGGTGGTGCCATCTCCGGTGATCCCCGTCGCTCCTCCTCAAGGTCCTCCAACATCTCCTCCTCCCGACGCCGACGCCGCCGTTCGTCGCCCCGGTGGCCGGCCCTAAGAGAGGAAAGAGAGGGGAAGGGAGGAAGGCCCTTGTGCAGCGGATTTTCGTCGTCCTACTGGTCTACAAGGGTAATTAGACCTCCGATTCATTGTTTGATTCCATTAGAGTTGAGAATCCGATTGGATTTGTAGTTTCGTTTTGATTCTGTCAATAGATTGATTCTGTCCAGTACGTTGTACCTCAGTTTTGGGCGTCGTAGAGGCCGAATTGGACATCTGTGTCTTCTAGAGAATTGTTCCTGGTTTAATTAGCTTTCTTTTGGCACCTGGATCATGAATTTTCACCCAGTAGTTTAAAAGTTATGACTGTTTTACCACGTACTGCTCTGTCTGTCAGAAATTCTGGGTATAGTCGGTTGCACCTAGGTTTTGATCTAGTTAGAGTCAGAACCAGGTCGGCCACCCAACTAGGTTTATGAAGATAATTTCACCATGTTTCCATGATGATAAAGATCACTTTATTTGGATCAGTGGTTTAAAAGTTAGAGCCATTTCTTTAGGGCTGTTCTGAATTCTGGGCAGATTGTGGTTATAGTTTTTCATTGGATGGTTAGACCTCTGTTTTGGCCGAATTAGAGTTTACCATCAACTAGAGTTTCGTAGCCAGTTATGTTAAGAAATGTTGAGCACTGGTTTCAGGTCTTTTGGACTTACGATTATTTATTGGTGAATTTTCTAGTGAAACTGCCAGTTTAGGGGTATTTGGAATGTTTGGGAGAATTGATCAAATTGAACCTTTTGTTTAGTTGGTTTGGTTAGAGATTGTTGGAGGGCATGTGTAGCATTGTCTTGCTCGTTTGTCCTCATTTCGATTATTATATATTGTAGGCGGTGAAGCGGTGAGTGGAGGGGTATCTCAGTTACCTCCCAACCCGCTGCAGTCACAAGCAGCAAGTAACTTGTATACTATGATTGATGCATTATGTGATGTGTGAATGAATGATTATATTTGTTCGTATTTGTAGATGAATGCCATGTGTATCTTTTCATTTATGAGTACTATTCAATCTTGCCATGGGATCACATCATGACATGCATAAATTACCTTTGTAAGACCTATCAATTCCAGTATGGGCACTTGAAAATCCCATCAATTCCAGAATGGGTACGTGAGTCCACCATTCCAATGTGGGCCACGTTACGTGAGTCCACCATTCCAATGTGGGCCACGTTGGATGACCGTATGAAATGTTCTTCATACGGTTACATTAAGTGAACACCGACGGGTATTTCACTCGCTATACCGGTATATGCTGCAATATGTCCAATTCCTTCACTGCATCATTTCATTTCATCCATTCATAAGAATTGTTTCCAATAAATGTTCAATCTGTGATAATGTATATGGTTCATTGGATGTTGATTGTTACTTTCAAGTACTTGCTGAGTCTTTGGCTCATTCTTGCTTTGTTGTTTTATTTAGGTAAATGACAAGGAAGAACGGTTTCATGGAGGGTGGATCAACACGATGCACTCACTACTATAATTCAAAACATTTGAGAACTTACTATTGTCTTCTATTTATACCCTGCGTTGAATTGTAATAAGCCAATATGGCCGTATTTACCATATCTCCCTGAAATGTTTATTTCCAATCCGTTGATTAAACTGATGATGATTTCTCGTTCACGTATATCCTTGTGGTACGCCAATTCTAGTAATACTTATTGTTGTGAATTTTCTAAAGACTAGTGATTGTAGGTGACATCTTGACTTCCTTATAGTCAGGGTGTTACATTTAGTTTTGAATGTTATTTTCCATTCATCTCCCAATTTCATGCGAATTTGTTGATATCCACAACGCAAGTCAACTTTAGAAAACAAAGTAGAGCCACTTAATTCATCAAGCATGTCGTCTAACCTACGAATAGGATGATGATATCTAATGGTAATATTATTGATAGCTCTACCATCAACACACATACGCCATGACATATCTTTCTTTGGAACCAAAATTACAGGAACAACACATGGACTAAGGCTCTCGTGTATGTACCCTTTGTCAAGGAAGTCTTGCACTTGATGTTCAATCTTCTTAGTTTCCTCTGGGATGGATCGGTATGGAGCACAGTTGGGTAGGGTAGCTCCTGGGATCAAGTCGATCTGATGTTCAATGCCCCTAATTGGAGGCAGCCCCAGTGGTACCCCACTTGGAAATACATAGTCATACTCTTGCAGAAGGTGAGCAACAGCAGGAGGCAAAGAAGTGGGCATATCCTCAAATGAAAACAATGCTGCTTTGCACACTAAAGCATAGCAAACAATATTACCAGCTTCCATCTCACTAATGTCAGACTTTGTAGCTAGCAAAATATAACCTTTCAAACTAATGTCACCTTTCTTAGCACTAGGTTCCTTCTTCTTATACGGTGTAAGTTCTTTAGCTACAATTTGATTTATACTTTTGCTACTCTCCTTTTCTCTATTAGCTCTTTCTAATTCATCTTTTAAAATTGCTTCGAGAGACATGGGCAACAAAGTGATTCTCTTTCCTTTAGACATGAGAGTATATTGATTAGTCCTGCCATGATGTACAGTATCGTTATCATATTGCCATGATCTACCTAACAGTAATGAACATGCTTGCATAGGTACGGCATCGCAATCAGCATAATCATGATACAAACCAATAGAAAAGTGTACTCTCATAATGCGAGTTACCTTCATCTTACCACATGAAGTAAACCATTGAATGTAGTAAGGACGAGGGTGTTATTCTGTGGTTAAGGCAAGCTTATCAACCATATCAATGCTAGCCAAATCGTTGCAACTTCCTCCATCAATAATCACATGATAAGAATGCCCATTGACCACAAATTTTGTTTGAAACAGATTGTGGTGTTGATTCTGTTCAGTACGTTCCATTTGAGCAATAAGGACACACTTCACAATTATGCTAAAAAGCTTATCACTTGCTTCAGCTCCAAAATGTTCTTCATTATGTTCAGATTCATATCGCTCACTTGCGGGTACAGTTACCAGCAATGCATGTTCTTCATCAATATCACTAGTTGAGGTATACTCACTATCTTCTCTAACAAGAAGTGCTCGCTGATTTGGGCAATTCCTCATCATGTGTCCGAAACCTTTGCAGTGATGGCATTGTATATCTCGTGATCTCCCAGTGGAAGCACATGAAGTAGAACTCTTAGTTTCCTAAATCGAAGTTGATTTGCTTGCGTCGGAGGCTCGGGGAGTTGGAGTGGTGCTTGCTGGTCGCCCACGGCCAAAGGGGGGTTGGGGATTGCTAGGAGTGGCAAGGACAGCAGGGGGTGGCGCCCGGCCCGAGGACTACGCCTAATTCTACCTACATGCAAAAGAAATTCCAAAAGAGCCTCGGGCGTGAGACTATCTTCACTGCACTTCACGTTCAGCTTTACAAGCAAGATGGAATAAACGGGTGATAAAATTATAATCCTTATAATCTAGAATGTCACGGTTAAGCCCTCCTAAAAATCTAGCCATTTTAGCATCTTCAGTTTCTTCTAAACCACAACGTAACAAGCAGTTTGCAATTCTTGATAGTAATCTTCGATGGTGTTACTACCTTGTCTTAAACGTTGTAATTTATTCAACAAATCACAAGAATAATATGAAGGCACAAATCTAGCTCTCATTGCTCTTTTCATATCATCCCATGTTCTAGGTATCTTTTGTTCATACAGCACAGTTCATTTCACCAAATAGATGCAAAATCAGTGAACTCACTAGTAGCAGCTCTAACCCTTTTATTTTCAGGAAATTCATGGTATGCAAATTTTTGGTCCACGACTAACTCCCATGTGATGTAAGCATCATGATGATATTTACCAGCAAAAGGAGGCATAGTAAATTTAATTTTACCAAGTGCATCATTACGATCATGTGTCTCACGTGGTGGGTCTCTTCTCATACCTTGTCAATTGAAGCGTCGTTGCCGATGATCACAATCATTGTTAGGAATGAAACGACCATCGGACTCTGTATCAGCAACATATGAGTTCGCTTCATCTTCTACCTCATCGGCCAATGATCTAGCAATGGATGGGTTACAACGCAGTTGTGCAACACTGACAGTAGCGGGGGCGGCAGTAGGAGGTGGAGCTCCCTCTAGCTGCTCCACACGTGTAGAAATCGCAGTAAGATCGTTATTGGTGTGATTTAGAACCCCCTCAAGACACTCCGTATGTTTGACTCAACAAGTGTGAAAATTGCTGCATGATGACTTTCGTGCGAGGCGTGAGAGGTGCATCTTCCTCAACGTTAGGTCTGCTATTCTCCCCTTGTGACCCTAAGCCTGCCATTGTTAGTATCAACAAGAAAAATGCATGAGTGTATACAACTTCCTATGAACTACTAGGCGCTGGTCAGGTCGAATCAAATCACTATCTCACATCGTCTTACCAAGTTCTTACCACTGCAGCAAGAAAGTGGTACAACCGGTGGCTGGCTCGTGATACTCTCACTTGTGATTAGCCCAACGATTGAAAGGAACGGTACCTGCTGAGTTAGTAGGAAGTGGAGCTCGGAAGGCTAGTATGTAGCAAAGGAGTAGCAATTGTTCAAATTAGTATACAAAGTTGAAAAGTAGTTCGAAATACTAGTCACAATTTGCTGGCCCTAGATTAAACCAGAAACTAGCTAAAGTAAGCTGAGAAAGAAAGTACTAGGGTCAAGCACACGGAACTACCAAGAGACCGAAACACCAAAAGAAGGATGCAATTCTGAAAGGAGCCAGACGCTTTTCTTGTGTAGCTCTCTCTTTTCTTTTCTTTCTTTTTCCTTGTGCGGCTCTTTTTTTTTGTTCTGCACTTGCCTCTTTTTTTCAATTCAGAGCAGAGCGGCACATATATTAGAATACACTAAAAAATTATGGTTGAGAAACAAAGATTACACAATCTGGAATGAAAGAAAACTCAAACTGGACGGTAAACGAATGGCGAAAACAGGTGTTGAAACATCAAAGGCTGTTTTGAGGCCCTAAACGATTTTTTTGAGGGGGTTCACTTTTTGGATTTGCAACTTCCAACGCTGTATAGAGGCCCATCTTGATTGAATTTGACTTGCACTTATCAATTTTTGAATGCAACTTTTCGTTAGCTTTCTAACGAGCCAAAGAACGTCGCAATCTGAGTTCGTATGCAAAAGTTATGTCTATTTTACCAAACAATGCACGAAACCAAAAACTGTTCGTGTTCAGATTTGTGGCCGGGGAGGAAAACGAGTCCGAGCCAAAGAGGTGGACTTGGACTTGATCTACAACTCCCTTTCGACACAAATTCTTCTGACAAACAAGGATGAGGTGGGCGCGGTAGGAGCAAAGTGGCTGGGATTGATGCGGTAGAAACCATAGAACATATCAACTCGAGCAAAACTAAAAATTAGAACCGATTTAGACACTAAGACCAGCAATTAGACACGGCGATGCAATCTACGATTCAAGGATGCAAAAACTGAAAAGAACAATGCGAGGCACAAAGATGGTTCGGACGATGAACTAACCCTATTTTTTTATTTTCGTGGCTTGTGGATTGTAAGTATAAAAAATTTCTCACCGATCAGCTGTAGCTCTAAGTTAGATGCCACAGTGGCCTGTGCTCATATTCTTTTTGCAAACACCCCGCTTTCTCTCAGTCTGCTCTTTTTATGTCTCACCGGACATGCACACAACTGTTCTGTTCCACATCTCTGTGTTCTATGAGCTAGCAAAAAGAAGGGAATCCTTGATTGATTTATTGATTCATTCCAAATTTCCAATAGAAATCAAAATAACCAAAAGAAACAAACAAAATCAAACAAGGAAGCTGGATGGATCAGTGAATCGATGGAGCCACTAGTCCACCCATCTGGCATGTTGTTATACCTGAGATGCATTTTATTCTAAATTTTACTACAATCAAAACTGTTCAAACCATAGGCTATGTCAAGATTCTGAACGGGACAGTGATGCACTACAGTTTGTGCATCGGTGCATCCGCACATGAAAACCTGAGAGCACGTCCTGAACCACCTAAGCTTTGTTTGGTTTTTCGATCAACCCAACAACAACTCGAATTGAAATGATTCAGCACTTCTAAACAGTTTGGATTTTCATATAAACTGTCGAAAATGAGGGCAATATTTTAATTCTATATTTTAGTAGAAGACAAATATTGTAAAAGACTAATAATGCATAAGCCAGTACTAACAGTAGACAACTCATTGTACTTCACAATATATGCAAAAACAGAATGTAAAATAGTCTATCAGTCACATGAAAGACTTACTGACGAGTTCGATGAAGAACAGGAGGCAACGCAGACGCAAACTCGATGCAGTGTAGAAACGTAGATGAATCAGCAACACGAGCGGTCACGCAGATGTGCACCGCCTAGAAACCTTATTGCCGCCCCCGTGCAGGTCTTCACGGCAGCAAAGGCTCGAAGATACCACTCCCCTTCTTCATGGTGCACGCCGAGAAGAAGAGTCGACGAGGTTCAGACATCACAATCCCACAACACCGGTTTTCAGAGGAAGAAAAGAAGAAATCGAGGCAGTTCGTATACACGCAATGCCCTGGACATCTCCAAGCATATATATAGAGATGCATACTGTGAACTGACTGATTAAATAGTCATTTACCTACTGATAACTAACACACTGAACCAGCCATTTACCCACTGGTAATTGTCTGTCATCATCACCCCATTAAAGTCTCAAATTCAAACATTTGAATCTCATTCAAACAGAGAGAGATGCATGGTTCAGCAAAAATAAGGTGGTCTTGGTCTGCCAAGTGGTGCGCCACGTCACGTCACGTGATAGCAAGGTCGCGTATCGCAAGTCACAAGTCACGTGATTTTTCACGCGAAAATACGCGAATGCGCATACGCGTGCGTGCGTGTGTGTGTTTAGCCAAAGCCCTCCTCGTGCTATACTCATCCATGTGTCATATGTTTCAAAGGGTGGCAAGGACTCCACCTTTATATGTTGGTCACCTCCACCTTTCCTTAGCAATATGGTACTAAACCATTCATACTTTGGAATTATAGAAAATGGGTCTATTTCCAACAATCCACCACCAATTCCAAAGCAAGAAACAAAAGGATATCAAAGATATTGTGCTGAAGTACTGTTAATATACCAGTCTTTGAGTGTAAGTCCCATACGGGTTGAACTTGCACCTAGAATGACAAGATTCATCTTCTCACAGCTGAAGAATGGACTATGTCTTGAATTCATAGCTTTTCGTGATTAGATTTCACTTGAAATCTCAACAGATACTAGGCTATCAACGAACCTCGTCTAAACGGAGCAGTATTTGGTCATGCTCTCTTATCTGCTCATAAGCTTTCTAGAGAACGTCATATTCTCGTGAACTGTGACCTTACAGTTAAGCTCAAGTAGGTGTATTTATTTTAGGTATCCTGTAGGCTAATACCTTTTTCCCTCACTGGACACTAGAATACATTAAGGCTTTAAGCCACCCTGCCATACAGATGAGAGTACTCTGTCTATTAGGACACGGGTACATATATTTTAAAATGTACTCTCTTATTCAAACATCAACTTGTTTTTTCCATTACCTAAGTCACGAGATCTCCGATCAAGTAGGTATGGGTTACTGTTTAGTTGTAACTCCAATGCGTCTCATTCCCATGTCCATAGATGCAACGAAAATCGTCTTCTGTGCTAGCCCTTTGTGAAAGGGTCTGCCAGATTTTTCTTAATGCGTATATAATTCACAGTAATCACTCCGGAGTTTCTCAGTTTTCTGACAGATTTAAGCCTACGCTTCACATGTCTGGAGGACTTCATATTATCATTTGTACTTGTGACTTTAGCCAACACTGTTTGATTATCATAGTACATCGGGATTGCCGGTATTTGTTTCTCAACCAACGGTGGTTGTGTCAAGTGCTACAAGTTCTGCTTCCATGGTTAACCTCGTCAATATGGTCTGTTTGCAAGACCTCTATGAAACTGCAGCACCAGCTAAAGTGAACACATAGCCACTTGTAGCTTTGATCTCATCCGCATCACATATCCAATTGGAATCACTGTATCCTTCTAATACAGAAAGATATCCAATAAAAGTTGTTCCTAGAGATGTTATGCCTTTCAAGTAACTCAACACTCTTTCAAGTGCCTCCTAATGATCATCTCCTTGGTTAGATGTAAACCGACTTAATTTGCTCACAACAAATGAAATGTCAGGTCCTGTGGTACCAACTAAATACATGAGTGACCCAATAATTTGTGAATATCTTAATTGATCTTTTCTTGGCCCTTGGTTCTTTCAAAGCTTAATGCTCACATCGTAGGGCGTTGAAGAAATTTTACAATTCTCATAGCCAAAACGGCTTAAGATTTTCTCAGCATAATGGGATTAGCTTAAAGTGATCCCATCCTTGTTCTTGATCAATTTAATATTCAGAATGACATCTGCCTCTCCTAAGTATTTTATATCAAAGCATCGAGAAAAGAAAGATTTGACCTCGTCAATTACGGTAGTTCCAAATATAAGTTTGTCATCCACATACAGGCACAAGATCACTCCTTGACCCCCACCATAACGATAATATACACATTTATTAGCTTCATTCACAACAAAGCCAACAGATGTCAAAGTTTTATCAAACTTCTCGTGCCATTGTTTAGGTGTTTGCTTTAGACTATATAAGGATTTCAATAATCTACATACCTTATTTTCCTGTTCAGAAATCATAAAACCATCTGGTTGATCCATATAGATTTCTTCCTCCAACTCTCTATTAAGAAAAGTTGTCTTTACATCCATTTGATGGACATGTAGACCATAGGAAGATGCTAACGCAAGGAGTACTCTGATTGTGGTTAGTGTGGCGATAGGAGAATAGGAATCAAAGAAATCTTCTCCCTCTTTCTGGGTGTAACCCTTGGCCACAAGTTTCGGTTTGTACTTCTCAATAGTACCATCAGGCCTTAGTTTCTTTTTAAAGATCCACTTACATCCTATAGGTTTACACCCGATAGGGCAATCAGTAATCTCCCAAGTCCTGTTAGCTATGATGGCGTCCATCTCGGTATGGACCGCTTCTTTCCAATACTCAGCATCATAAGATGTATAAGCCTCTGAAAGAGAATTTGGCACATCATGCACGAGGTATACAATAAAGTCATCACCAAAGGTTTTCTCAACCCTTTGTCTCTTGCTCCTATGACATTACAATTTTATTTGATTCAAAGACTAGTTTATAACCGTCCCTGCATAGTACAGAACCACTAACGAGGTTCTTGTTTATTGTAGGAGCATGCTGCACGTTCTTCAAGTGGACAATCTTCCCTGAAGTAAGCTTCAGATCTACCGTGCCAACACCAAGAACAGAAGCATGCGACCCGTTTCCCATTAGGATGGAGGAAGCCCCTGCTATTTGATAAGAAGGAAACAAGGAAATATCAGAACAAACATGAACATTACCACCAGTATCAACCCACCAATCAGTGGATTGATATGCTAAAAAACCAACAGGTTAATTACTATACTCTCCTAAAGTTGAGGCCTCGCCTATGATTACGTTAATAGCCTTCTTCTCTGGCTGTTCACCATCTCTACTGTTGCGGAAATGACAGTCTTTCGCCATATGACCATTTTTCCCACACACAAAGCAGGTGATGTTCCTCGTATTCTTCTTCTCAGTTTTCTTCTTAAAACTAGTTGTCTTGTTCGGTTTGTTAGATTTGTACTTCTTTGCAACAGTCTTTTTCTCTATGAAATTTGCATTGTTCTGACCAGAAGTGCTGGGTGCATCTTTTGCTCTTTCCTTTTCTTCCACATCGAGGGCAGCAATGAGATCTTCAACGAAAATCTCTTCCCTCTTGTGTTTCAAGCTAGTGGCAAAATCCCGCCAAGAAACAGGAAGTTTGGCGATAATGGCCGCAGCCACAAACTTAGGAAGCAACACACAGCCCAGGTGCGCAATCTCACAACCAATAGCTGGAGATCATGAGCTTGTCCAACTATGGACTTAGCCTCATCCATGCTAAAGTCGAAGAATTGCTCACATATGTAGAGCCAGTGACCTGCCTCTACCTCTGCATATTTGTGCTCTAGTGCATTCCACAACTCTGTGGAAGACTTATAGTCTATATACACATCGTAGAGCTGATATGCCAGAATGGTCAGAATGCAGCCAATAGCAGTATTGTTCGCATTATCAAACTGCATATACTGGTCAATCGTAAATGGATACTGCGGGTGGATACCCACCACAGCCCCAAAGACATGAGTCAGAACTTGGCTCTAGTCCGCCATCCATGAAAATTCTTACCAGAAAACCTCTCAGGTTTCATAGCATCAGAAGCTCCAACCATAGTTGTGTTGTAACAAAGTTTACAATAATATTTCTGGAATATTGAAAATGAGGGCAATATTTTAATAGAAGATAGATATTACAAAAGACTAATGAGGCATAAACTAGTACTAACAGTAGACAACTCATTGTACTTCACAATATATGCAAAAATAGATATAAACAAGTCTATGAGTCACACGAAAGACTTACTGATGAATTCGATGAAGAACAGGAAGCAACGCAAACTCAATGCAGTGTAGAAACGTAGATGAATCAGCAACACGAGCGGTCGCGCAGATGTGCACCGCCTAGAAACCTTATTGCCGCCCCCGTGCAGGTCTTCACGTCAGCAAAGGCTCGAAGATACCACTCCCCTTCTTCACGGTGCACGCCGAGAAGAAGAGTCGACGAGGTTCAGACAGCACAATCCCACAACACAGGTTTTCAGAGGAAGAAAAGAAGAAATGGATGCAGTTCGTATACGCGCAATGCTCTGGACGTCTCCAGGCATATATATAGAGATGCAGACTGTGAACTGACTGATTAAATAGCCATTTATCCATTGGCAACTGACATACTTAACCAGCTATTTACTCAAACTGCTTGTCATCATCACCCAATAAAGCCTCAAATTCAAATATTTGAATCTCATTCAAACACACACACACACACACACACAGAGAGAGAGAGAGATGCATGGTTCAACAAAAATAAGGTGGACTTGGTCTGCCAAGTGGCGCGTCACGCACAGCTCACACAATTTTTCAAGCGAAAATACACTAATACGCGCGTATGTTTAGTCAAAATCCTCCTCGGGCCACCCTCATACATGTGTTACATGTTTCAAAGAGTGGAAGTACCCCACCTTATATGTTGATCACCTTCACCTTGTCTTAGCAATATGGTACTAAACTATACATATTTTGGAATTATACAAAATATGCCTCACTCATATGGGCCTATTTCCAACATAAACTGCAACATTTTTCTTTTCCTTTTGAAACTGCAGCAAGGTTGGATAATGAGATGATTTATAGTGTAAGTTGGTTTGCTTAATATAATGTTATGTCTTTTTTTTTTTTAAAGAAACAGAGGGCAAGACACCCCAGTTCCATTTTATTAAAATGAAACCAAGCCAACGGCAGTTCAGAAAAGTATAATATTATGTCTTTAACATTTAAATATTCTTATGTTTACAAAACAAAATTATTAGAACCCTTTACATACGGACATTGTCCTTTGTTTAATAAATATAAAAAAATATGGCATTTCTTCTATATTTGTGAGAATAATTTACATACACAACCAAAAGAAATTCCTATCATATCCGCAGCAACGCGCGGACGGTACACCTAATGTACTCAATTTTTTTTTTGCAAAATACCCAGTATTTAGTATGTATAGTAGGTGCATCTATAGTGGCTGTTTCGCAAAATACTCCCTATTTATACTCCAAATGATTTCAACCCCTCTCTTACACGGCCCCTCGAACTCATCTTTCTCGGTCTCTATCTATCTGTATCGTTCATGCGTTGCAACTTGCAAGGGGCCCATGGACGAGCGCCGACGACTTGACTCACTCTTTAAGGGCTGCCATCCAAGCCAAGAGGCAAAAAAGGTAACTGGTATGGACTATGGATACACTACATATGGCCTTAGACAGGGGCGAATGCACCGTAGGTGCTTGTGGGTGCTCAAGCACCCCCTCCTCCCACCACCGCACCTCTACTCCCATAGCATCCGAGATCGACGGAGCCTACGGAGTAACTGAGTAAGGCCAGTGCCCAGTCGGTGGCTTAAGGCCCAGCACCCCAGCCAGCCCAAATCAATGGAGAATTCTGGCCCAAATCAGAGCTAATCAGCTAAAACATGAGGAAGAGGAAGCGAACAGGGGCAGACGATTCGCCACCGGCCGGAAGTGGAACAGTCCACAATCGACGGAAGCACGGAGCAACCGAGCAAAGGACTAAAGGAGGGACCGAGTCGGAGAGAGAGAGACTCACCGAGTCACCGTCGTGGTCCGTCGACTCGCAGCCCGGTGAGGAGGAGGACTGGAGGAGGCGGTCGCCGGTCGGCCACTCGGCGCGGAGGAGGAGGCCAGAGCCCGGAGGGGGTCGGTGATTCGGCGCGAAGCGGAGAGGGAGGCGGAGGCGGTCCGCATCGCCGCACGCCGGTCGCACCCGCATCCGGCATCTCCAAGACTCCAAGACTCCAACCCAGACACGAGGCCGCGCCCGCGCGCCCACGCGAGAGGCCGAGGAGGTGGAGGCTGGTGCGTGGTGCCTGGCGCTGGCGTGAGTGGCGGCGGCGCATCGCCGACATCGGAGATCGAGAGGAACGCCGAACGCCGATCGAGGTGAAGTGAACTACCAACGCCATCCCCAACTCGGCAACTCGCCAAGACGCCAACACCCAAATTTTATATGTTATATCCGACTTGCTTTGCTCGGTGGCTTCGCCCCTGCAGGCTGCAGCCTTGACCAATGACCGCTTGACGGCGCTTGACCGACGGCGACGGGCGACGGATTGCCGGATGGCCCGGATTGGCACTTGGACTTGGCAGAGTGCCCCTGCGGCCTTGAGGCCCCTTGAGTCCTTGACCGACGGATCGACGCCCGGCCGTCACGACTCACGCCCGTGAATCGGTGATTGGTGAATGTGATTGCCTATTTGCCTTTGCTTTCCCGTGAGGCCGTGACCGTGAGCCCGTGACGTGTCACGTGAACCGACAGAACCGTGAACTCGCCCGACCGCTGAGTCCGTGACACGACGAGGTGGTGGCGCGTGGCGATGGTGGAAATTGTTTATTAGTGATACAAATTATTGATGCAAATTGTTGTTTAATCGATAGTAAGTATTATCCGAATAGCCAATTTATTTAACTGATTTAATGATAACTGATTGTTGTTTAATTGTTTTTAGATTTACAAAAATGGAGAAGCAAACTTTGCATAAATATTTCTCAAATAATGCAGCGAGCAGTAACCCTCCAACCACAGAAAGGAGAAGCAAAAAAGCTCGGTATGAATTTAATCCAGATGATATTATTGCCGATCCATCATGTCGCAAACCAATTGAAAATTATCCTAATGAGATTAGAGATCAAGTTAGGAGAGCATATTTGTTGAAGGGTCCAACTCAACCAATTGGTCATGATTTTCCAAAAAAATCGCAAGGTTCAATTTCAAGATCCTTTCAAGAATCATGGTATAAGAAGTTCGATTGGTTGGAATATAGTGTGGAAAAGGATGCAGCCTTTTGTTTCTATTGCTTTCTTTTTAAGAAACTGTCACACCCCTCTCACTTTGGGAGGGATTTCTTCACAAAAGTTGGGTATGTGAACTGGAGAAGCGCTATGGAATCTTTCAATCAACATGTTGGTGGACCTACTAGTGTCCACAACATTGCAATGCTAGATTGTGAAGATTTTCAGAATCAAAGAGCATGTGTAGATCATAAATTAAATACTTATAGCAAGGAGTTCGAAATTGCATACAAGATTCGCTTGACTGCTTCTTTAGATTGTGCAAGATATCTCATTCAGCAAGGTGAAGCTTTTCGTGGACACGATGAATCTTCTACTTCCATGAACAAGGGTAATTTTAGAGAGATGGTAGATTGGTACATAGATAAAAAGGCAGATGTGAAGGAGGCTTTTGAATTTGAGGGTGGTGGAAATTGTTTGATGCTTTGTCCAGATATACAGAAGGAACTCACGAAATGTTGTGCACAGGAGGTCACACAGGTGATTAAGGATGAGATTGGAGATAGGAACTTCGCAGTGCTTATTGATGAGTCCCGTGATTCATCAATAAAGGAGCAGATGTCTGTGATTGTGAGGTTAGTTGTACATATAATATTTTTTAGTTGTATCATTTATGATTTGTGCATTGTGGTTTTGTTTTAACTTGGTAAAATTTATACTATGTAGGTTTGTAAATAAAGAAGGGAAGATCATGGAAAGGTTTATTGGTATTGAGCATGTCACTTTGTGTACATCTGTTGCACTGAAGGAAGCTTTGGTTCGTGTGCTTGCTAAGGTTGATCTACCTATTTCTAGGCTACGCGGACAGGGTTATGATGGAGCTTCAAATATGAGAGGGGAATTTAATGGCTTGCAGAGATTAATACGGGATGACAATCCGTATGCTTTCTATGTCCATTGTTTAGCCCACCAATTGCGATTAGTGGTTGTCACATGCATGAAGTTGTAGCGGTGCTATTGCTGATTTCTTTAACTATGTTCCCTTGATAGTGAACCTTTGTGAGTGCATCTTGCAAAGAAAGGATGCTTTGATGGAAAAGCATCAAGAAGTCTTATTGGAGAAATTGGAGAATGGTGTGCTTTCAACAGGAACAGGCTTGAATCAGGCAACTAGCCTAGCTAGACCTGGAGATACTAGATGGGGCTCACATCTTAAAACATTGCTTCGTATATACCACATGTGGGAGTCAGTGCTTGCGGTGTTAGAGATTATATGTAAAGATGCAGCATATCCTTCAGGTCATGGTGGAGCAGCAGGTTTGATACAAAAGATGGAGAGCTTTGAATTTGTATTCATTATGCATTTCTTGATAGATATGTTGAGCATTACACATGAGTTATCACTTTCTTTGCAAAGAAGGGATCAAGATATTATTGAAGCTATGAGTTTGATTGTGGATGTGAAAACGCGCTTGCAAGACATGAGGGACAATGGGTGGGAGCCATTGTTCAACACAGTTAAAAGCTTTTGTGAGTCAAATGAGATTGATGTGCCAAGTATGGATGATCACATCGGAGTAAAGGGTAAATCTGCACGTCGGAAGCATAAGGTTACTCTCCTTCACTATTATCGTATTGATATTTTCAATGTTGCTCTTGATGCCATTATGACAGAGATGGATCATCGTTTCAATGAAGTTTCTTCAGAATTATTGGCATGCATGTCTTGTCTTGATCCAAGCAGCTCCTTCTCTAAGTTTGATGTGCAAAAGTTAGTTCGCCTTCTTTGAGATTTATACCATGATTTCACCATACCTGACTGTTTGTTGTTAAGAAATCAGCTTCAAACATTCATTCTCAATGTTAGAAGAAATGTTGAATTTCGTGAATGCCGTGATCTTGCAAAGGTTGCTCAAAAGATGGTTGAAACCGGAAAAAATATAACTTTCGCATTGGTGTATCGCCTCATCGAGCTCACATTGATCCTTCCAGTGGCAACGGCGTCAGTTGAAAGAGTTTTCTCGGCAATGAAGATTATTAAAACAAATTTGCGCAACAAGGTATCAGATGAATGGCTCAATGACTTGATGGTGTGCTACACTGAGCGGGAGATATTTAGAAGCCTTGATAATAAAAGAATCGTTCAACGCTTTCAAGACATGAAAACTCGTAGAGTGAAATTACATCGTAATCAGATTTGGTAACTTAGTGGTATGTTTTCATTTCATTTTTAATATTTATGAATATTCATAATTTAATATTGTATCACTAAATTTGATATTTCTTATCTACAGATTAGTACTCACATTTTATGAACATTTGGGGGCACATATCCATTAGTGAGGTACTAAATTTATTGTATTGTACATTTTCAATTTGTTATCTTCATATTTATGTATGAATTTGATATTCCAATGGTAAAAGATCAGTACATATAGTTTTAGTATGCTTATGTTGTGCTATAGCCTCAACAGTAGAGCTCCCCCTCTATTTTCATCCTGGATTCGCCACTGGCCTTAGAGATGCTAATTTTTTTTAAATCTCATCATCACGTCACACAGGCCGGTGATTTTTGAGGCGCGATCTGGTGGCGATTTTGAGTTGAGATTGGTGAAGGCTGCAGCTCGTGGTACCATCTCCCGGTTCCGGCGACTGTCGTGGACGTGGAGGCCAACAGTGGAGTCTCCCAGCGGCGTCTTCGGTCCCTACAACAGCTCCCATCCCGACAGCGGTTCCGGTGGCCGGTGGCCGGTGGCAGAGGCGGAGGCGTAGGCCAATGGTGGCGTCTCCCGGCGGCGGCTTCCGGTGGTCGCATGAGGGAAATGCATGACTGCATGAGAGGCGTTGACGGAGGACGGACATGGCTCGGCTCCCAAGACATGCAGTGTTTGGAGCCGAATCCAAGACCTCAAAATCTCCTCGTAAGACTTTTCACACACATTGCACATGAGCCTGTGATATTTGCCAGGATAACTCTTGTTTATTTTTCCTACTAGCATTGCTCTCCGCCAAATGGCCCTTGCCTATCGGGTCGGCCCCAGGTCTGACCCGTTGGTCTGATCTAGTTTTGTCAACCGGGTCATGTCGAGACTTGCCGTCATCTCTAATTACCCTTACGAGGTAAATTGGTGATAGACCAGCCTATTCTATTTCCGCACACCAAACAAAAATACGAGAAATGACTTGATGCTAGAACCAATCTATTCATCAAACCAAGCACCACAGAGTTCAATTATTATCCTTCAGGCTTCGGCGGAGCTGCATTAGTATCGCTCTGTTCAGTTGCTTCTACCTTCTTGCTTGCAATGCAAAATTTCGGCCACAGCTTCTTGATTGTTCTGTGCTCCAGTCGATTCCGCGCGAGGGTGGTCGGTCCGCACAGGTTAGAAAAACCGGCGGAACCGGTCCTCGGCCGACGGGGCGCCGCATCCTATATAAGTTAGATGATTTTTTTTGTGCTGGCATGCTTGATGAGTACTTAACGCAACAAAAGTATGCTGTTTGCCATTAAAAGTTAAATGAAACCCGATAAGCGTCTAAATGGCCGTGTCTGTCGGACCGCCCACAACACGATACTGTTGATCCGGTGCAAACACAATCTGTAGACGGACTGAACCAGTACGGCCTTAAGTGTCGTGCTTGGGTCGTCACCTCGCGGCTTGGATGTAGAGCTAGGAGTTGGATCGTGCTTGTTTGGGCCGGCCCGAGGCCCGGTCAGTATGGCACGGTCTAACCACGGCACGACACGACACGTGGTGGGCTGTGTCGGCACGGCACGAACGGCGGACCGGGCTGGGGCTGAGAATGCGGCCCGTTGGGCGGCACGGCACGGTCAATTGGGCCGTGCTTGGGCCGGCTCGGCACGAAATAGGCCCAACCTTCCCGTTCTAGCCCAATACCCTCTCGCCTTAGCCCAATCACTCCCCCACACCGGCTTGGCCGAACCAATCACCCCTTTCTACCACCTAGCCTAGCCCAACATCCCTCCCCGCCATCCCCAACCACTTCTCCCAAGCCCTGGCTCCTAAATTCCTAATCCTTAATCACATCCTCTGATTCTCCTCCCTCCAACTCTAGCCGCCTCCCTCCTCATGCGTCGCCGATCGCCGCCCTCCCTTCCTCTCCCTCCTGACGCACCGCCGGCCGCACCCTCCCTCCCCACGTGCCGCCGCCCTCCCTCTCCCTCTCCACGCGTCGCCGCCCTCTACCCTCCCTCCAGCCACCTCCTCGTCGCTGTCCTTTCACCCCCTTCGCAAGCGCACGGCGTCGCCGAGGTGGGCGGAGTTCTTCATCGTTGTGGATAGCACGGGTGTCTTTGTCTTCCTGGGCGGCGGCGGCGACTGTTGTCTTTTCGAGCGTCTATAGTTTTTAAGGCTGGGCTTGGGCCGGCACGGCATGGTCCTGACACGACGGGCTTTGGGCCGTGCCTGGGCCTGGTCAGAGGCAAGGCGGGCCGGCACGGCACGACACGGCGGGGTGGCCGGGCCGAGCCGACACATCACGATGCGCCCCGAAGCACGGCGGGCCCGTGCCCACCACTACTTGGATGGCACGGCCAGCATGCGGCAGCGGTGTCTCCGTGGTGGCGGAGGTAGCAGTGTGCATCGATGCATGTCGAAGGCTGGCTTTATCTAGATGGGCTCACATGCTACTTTCGGTCTGCCGTGCTTATCGTGCACAAGGTGGTACGGCCTATGAACTCAACGTGTCACAAGTAGATCGATGGCCGAGCGCACAGACCCTACGATACGATCCGTTTAGTTAACCGGACCGGTTAGACCGTGCTTAAACGGCCCGTGCCAATATAGGCCATGAGGCCGTGCTGTGCCGGCCGTGCAACCCATTTGGATCTATGAAACCCCAATCCCCATAAGCTTCTACTTCCCTACTACGGGAGAATCTGCTACAAAAGATAGTATTTTTACCTCTGTAAGCATAACATGTAAATAATTGAGCTGTTCTTGCATATACTATAGCAGCCATCTTCTGAAAGTGAAATTACAATTCACAGCAGCAAACTGCTGCACAGCAATAACCTAGCATTTTTATTGGGCGGTTCATACTACTCAAGAAATTTTCTCAAAAAGGAGCCAGTCCCCACCGACACGGAATAAAGGTGCGCCGGATTCCATTACTGATGGTCAACGCCGTCGTACTTAATTACTCTGTTGACCGTACCAGAGCAGCTTCCGGCCGGCGTCCTGGAAGAACGCTGCTATGGCCGCCCACTCCTCCACCAGCTTCTCCTCGCCTCCTTCCCGGCAAATCGGCGGGAAGAACAGACAGAACGATGTGCTCATCAGGAACACCCAGACGAGCGCGGTCGCCACAGCCCGCGGCGGCGGCGGCCATCCCCTCGCAGCCCACCGCCGCGCGCACCACTCCTCGGTCACACAGAACGCTCCATGTAGCAGGAAGAAGGCGGCCATCTCGCCGGTGGGCGGCCGCAGGGTCATGTAGTACACCATGGCCTCGTGCATCAGCCCGGACACGAGGAACGTGGCCAGGATGCCCGCTGTCTTTCCGGCGCGCGCGCGCACAGGGTCGTAGACGGATGGCCGGAGGATGGCGGACACCATCAGGTTCCACCGCCCGCCCCAGAAGTTGCGCAGCGACGACGCCAGGTATGGCCGGTCGAACTGCGGCTCCATCTCCATCCCGAGCACGCTGCCTGCGGCCGCGATGCAAGGAAGGAGGAGGTCCAAGAAGCAGTAGATGTTGATGCCGTACAGGGAGAGGCGGATGTAGAGATGTAGCCGGTTCTTGAACTGGTAGAGGTGGTGAATGGAGGCCATGACAGCGACCTTGACCGCGCAAGAAACGAGAGACACCGAATTGGCTTTGGACGCTGCCGCCGTGGCGTCGTCGGCACGGCCGCCGCCGCTGCGTCTGAGCTTGACGGGGAGCGCGGCGGTGAAGAGGAACGGGAGCACGGGGAGGGCGGGGTCGAGCGGGCCGCGGCCGACGGCGAGGAGGGCGACCTTGAACGCGCCGAGCCAGGAGAGGAAGAAGGCGGCGGTGCCCCGGAGGGCTAAGGAGGAGAAGGCCAAGGGGACGGCGGCGAGGAACGCCACCACCGGGAGCAGGGCGATGGGGCGTAGGAGGCCGGGGCGGAGGAGTGATGACGCCACGCGCGTGTACAGGGCAGCGGCCGAGACGGCCATGGAGACCATGGGGATGCTGTCCTGCAGGAGCTCCATGGTTGCCGTGGCGCGGCGGACGCCGTCGAACTGAGCGATGATCACTGCAAAGTGCAAAGAGCTGATTAGGGTGATATAGCAATAGGTATATATACTAGTGAAGAAAGAGTTAACGGACTAAATATACGGTGTCTATGCTACAGTCACCTAAAAATTACAGAAAATTCAGTCACTTTTTCATTGGATCACTATCTGATGGCTTCTGTTTTTCTCTGATTTGCAGTTTTTTTTTTGCTAGTTGACTTGTGGGCTAATGTTCATTGGCTTGGCTGTTTATTTAGCTTACCGAGTTTGAGCTCCCGTGGCCTTGACCGTTACTGGACTATCCCCCTTGGGCCGTTAAACTAGAGTGCAAATCTAAGATTGTTTCGGTTGCTCCGAACAATGACTTGCCCATTACGCAAAGAAAAAATGAACTCGTGATAATATAACGAACAATGACTTGCCATTACGAAAAAAAAAATAACTTCTCCTCCGACTCCGGTGATCGTCACGAGTTGCGGATCGTCCTAATGCTGATGCTTCGCAACAGTACCTCCGAGGTATCCACACATACGAGACAGGATCACCACGCGCTGGAGTGCTAGCACCGGCGGCGTGATTGAGAAGGCGTGACTACTAGGGTTTCGGGAGTTCTTCCAAAGATCATTCGAAAAATCATCACAACCCTATGCCACCGCCCTTCTATATATAAGCATCCATGATAGGTCTCGAACTTAAGGACCGTTAGGAACTCGTGGCCTATATGAATTTGGATCACCATCCAAATCAAATCTTAACCCTTTAAGTGTGCGACCCTACAGCTTCATGTGTAATCGGTTATGACTCGGAAACTCTTTTCCGACCTCCAGTTGTTAGCGGTACCTAGCAATACATAACGATTCCCAAATACACATAAAATATATCGGACGAACCTTGATGTAATATGATCTATGACCAGGTCCTCATCACTTACGACCAGTTCGTGTCTCTATACGACCAGGTTATATTTGGCCACGACCAGTTCGTAACTCCTTACGACCAGGTTCTTACCATTCTGTGATTATGTTCGGCCAATCTACGACCAGCTCGTATCTCCATACGACTAGTCCGTAACTGATCGAACTAAACGACCTACTCATGCATTCTCCCTTTACCTCACGATGTCTGGTTGAACTCTAGGTGAGATGTTGTGTCATCTATGGACTGTTCAATACTTTCTCGATCGAGTGTCGGATAACTTAATGTGGTCGACACTTCGACCATTAGTGGCATGACCATGCACTTTCTTTATCCGATCACCACGAGGGGCCCAGAGACATCTCTCCTGCTATGTTAGGAGGGGCAAGTCACATCTCAACCAGTCATATCCCTCCGCATGTTCCATAGCATACCCGAAAGCTATCTTTATAACTACCTAGTTACGAGTAGCGTTTGGCAACCCCTAAGAGTGCTATTACACATGTAGGGAACCATGCTGATCTCTGGTCTAAGGATTATACATCATCATTACTAGAGACCAACTAATGACACATAGATTCATAACAATCTCAATAGTGTCTCAATGATGGGTCTATCCAGCCCTATGTTCTCTAACATGTGCTCACATTATTGATTCGATATCTCTATATCTATGACCGGTGAAACATGATCATCAATCAATACATGTGCTAGTCATAGAGTCACTGGTGTTCCGACCAGTGACCTCCGACCAGGGATATATTTAGAATGACATCATATAAGTTAAAGAGTTCCACCAACAAGTCACATACTTATTGATCTATAACAAATGATTCATTCAAGGAACACAATAACATATTATCAAAATCATGAACATAATAAAATATCATCAACTCTATGATTGCCTCTAGGGTATATTTCCAACAGTCTCCCACTTGCACTAGAGTCAATAATTTAATTATCTAATACCGATATCTCTTATGTGCGTCTCATGCTTTGCCTGTGTGAGAGGCTTAGTCAACGGATCAGCAACATTTGAATCCGTATAAACTTTGCATATCTTAACATCTCCTCTATCGACCAATTCACGAATGAGATGATAACGCCTGAGTATATGTTTGGACTTTTGATGGGATCTAGGCTCCTTAGCCTGCGCAATGGCTCCATTATTGTCACAATAGATATCCATTGGGCTCAAGGCACTTGGAACCACACCCAACTCAGCAATGAAATTCCTTATCCAAGCACCTTCTTTCACAGCTTCAGAAGCCGCAATGTACTTGGCATCCGTTGTAGAATCAACAACCGTTTCTTGTTTGGAACTTTTTCAGCTCACTGCTCCTCCATTCAAAATGAATACAAAACCAGATTACGAACGATAATCATCTTTGTCGGTTTGGAAGCTTGCATCGGTGTAACCCTTTAAAACGAGCTCTTCATCGCCGCCATAAACTTGGAACACATCCTTAGTTCTTCTCAAGTACTTAAGAATATTTTTCACAGCTGTCCAATGACCTTCACCGGGATCAGCCTGGTATCTGCTCATAACACTTAGAGCATATCATACATCTGGTCAGGTACAAATCATGGCATACAAAATAGATCCATTGGCTGAAGCATATGGAATACTATTCAAACGATCTCGCTCATCAGTGGTCGAAGGACACTGACTCTTGCTAAGACTTATGCCATGTGACATAGGCAAGAACCCTTTCTTGGCATCCTGCATGTTGAACCGATTCAACACCTTGCCAATATAAGTACTTTGGTTTAATCCAATTAGCCTTCTTGATCTATCTCTATAGATCTTTATTCCCAAGATATATGCTGCCTCTCCTAGGTCTTTCATAGAAAAACTATTTTTCAATGATACCTTAACGGATTCCAGCATATGAATGTCATTCCCAATCAATAATATGTCATCCACATATAAGATTAGGATTACAAATGCGCTCATTACAAGTGCGCTCCCACTAACCTTCACGTAAACACAAGGCTCTTCATTGTTTTTGAGGAAACCAAACCTTTTGATTTCCTCATCAAAATGCGAATTCTAACTCCGAGATGCTTGCTTCAGCCCATAAATGGATTTCTGAAGTTTGCACACTTTACTAGCATTCATTGGATAAACAAAACCTTCAGGTTGTGTCATGTACACATCCTCACTTAGGTTTTCATTAAGGAAAGCCGTTTTGACATCTGTCTGCCATATCTCATAATTGAAATATGCAGCAATAGGTAGAATGATCTGAATAGATTTAAGCATCGCTACTGGTGATAAAGTCTCATTGTAATCAACTCCTTGAACTTGTCGAAACCCTTTTGCGACAAGTCAAGCTTTATGAATGTGAACATTTCCATCCATATCAATCTTTTTCTTATAGATCCATTTGCACTCAATAGTTTTAACACCATCAAGTGGATCAACCAGGTTCCAAACCTGATTATTACTCATGGAGTCTATCTCGGACTTCATGTCTCCAAGCCATTTCTCAGAGTCTGGGTCCATCATCGCTTCCTTATAAGTTTTATGCTCATCATTATTCAACAATAATACATCATGCCCATACCTTATAGGCAATTGACACGGCCTTTTAGATCTACGTGGGGCTGATGCCTCATCTACAGGTTCAACAACACTTTGTTCGTCCTGTAGAGGTTCGGTAGGAGTTGAAACACTTTTAGATGTTTCCCTAACTTCTTCGAGTTGCATCTTTCTCCTACTGACTCCTTTTGAAAGAAACTCTTTGATGAGTCACGGCGGCCCGATCTTCCGATAGGTTCGATTTGGTTCGTCGTGAGGACATTGACGCTTTGAGGCTTCCGACCAACAGATCGTCACCTCGCAATTCGCTACACCTTGCGCTGTCGTTATCGACCACGCTTGCACGCGATCGACCTTACCACGAAGGTTATGGTTCCTGCAAGCAATCGAAGCAACTCACAAGAACAAGGTAGATGCAATCTGAATTGTATTGCGGATATGGATGAAGTTTACAAGTGGGGTTCCTCAAACCTATAATCGCGAAGCGCAATTGGCGAATAATCTAAGAAAAACCGCCTCTAAACTACAGCGACTCTTGTATATATATAGGGGGCGTGAGGAGGTCGACCTAGGGTTGTGCGGTAGTGGGATGAGGCGTACACAACACGGACTCCGATCTCATCACGTTTACAAAGTCTTATTAGTTTCCAAAACGGTCACGCAGCACCTTGTGTCGCGTATTTCTAGTCGAAGATCTAGTCGTAGGACTGGTCCTAGGATGGTCTTGAGGAGTCCATGCTATCTTTGGTCATAGATTGTGTCCAGCAGTCATCGTGCTCGCTCTCTCGGTCGTAGAGTGCTCCCAGCGAGTCATCAGTCGTAAGCCTTCTTGAAGTGGTCGTAGGCCTGCGGAACTGGTCGTGGACCTTCTTGAACTGGTCGTAGGCCTTCTTGAAGTGGTCGTAGACCTTCTTGAACTGGTCGTAGGCCTTCTTGAAGTGGTCGTAATCCTAGATTTCTGAGTACAAGTAAATCATCTCCATTAGGCAGCATCATAGAGTTCTCAAATAATACACTCGACCCTAGAAGCGATTTAAACGATAGATTAAGTCACGTGCTCTAGCTCTTGTCATAGGACCTTGTAGTCCAACACCCAAATCTGGAGGGTCTTGTGTATACGTGTATCAGAAGGAGGATGTCCTCATCATACTCCCCCTCTTGAATTGGAGTCGTCCTCGACTCAAGCTCATCTTCTTCTCCCACGTATGGTTTCAAATATGAAATGTTAAATGTGGGGCTAACCCCAAAATCTGCAGGTAATTCTAACTGATATGCATTATCATTTATCTTCTTAATTATCTTAAGCAGTCCTGTGACTCTAGGCATCAACTTTGATTTTCTTAATTAGAAATCTATCCTTTCTCAAATGAACCCAAACGAAATCACTGGTTCTATTTTGACAACTTTCCTACCTTTATTTCCGGCAACCCTATACTTTTAGGTCATCGCTCTATATTCTCTTTAGTGGTCTCATGCAACTTGAGAATAAATGCAAGACGCTTCTTAGCATCTAGATTTATTTTTGAGAGGTTGGTAAAGGTAGTAAATCAATAGGAGCACGGGGTTAAAACCATACACTACCAAGCGGACTTACCTTGGTGGTGGAGTGTACTGACCTATTGTAAGCAAACTCAATATGCGGTAAACACTCTTCCCACATCTTCAAGTTCTTTAAAACAGCCTGCAACATGGTGGATAACGTGCGGTTGACAACCTCCGTTTGTCCATCAGTTTGGGGATGACACGTAGTAGAAAACAGCAGCTTTGTATCCAATTTATTCCAAAGCGATCTCCAAAAGTGGCTCAAAAACTTCGCATCGCGATCCGAGACAATAGTATTGGGCACTCCATGTAAGCGAACGATTTCTCTGAAAAATAAATCAGCTATGTTTGTAGCATCATCGCTCTTGTGACAAGATATAAAATGTGTCATTTTAGAAAATCGATCCACTACGACAAATATACTATCTCTCCCCCTCTTTGTCCTAGGCAATCCTAAAACAAAATCCATAGAAATATCCTCCCAAGGGGCACTAGGAATAGGAAGAGGCATATAAAGTCCATGTGGATTGAGACGGGACTTAGCTTTGTTGCATGTAGTGCAGCGAGCCACGTAGCGCTCGACATCACGCCTCATCTTTGGCCAAAAGAAGTGGGTGGTAAGCACATCTTCTGTCTTTTTGCTCCAAAATCGCCATCAAACCTCCTCCATGTGCCTCTGTAACAACAAAGGCGAACACGAGCTATTTGGAATGCATAGCTTGTTAGCACGATAGATCAAACCATCATTCAAACACATAGTTATTCCATATCTTCCCTTCTTTACAATGTTCAAGCACTTCCTTAAAGTCCAAATCAGTGACATATAAACTCTTAATGGCCTCCAAACCAAAAATCTTATGGTCAAGTTGAGATAACATGGTATAACGTCTAGAGAGCGCATCAGCAATCACATTGTCCTTACCTTTCTTATGCTTTATGACATATGGAAACGACTCAATAAATTCTACCCAATTAGCATGTCGTTTATTGATTCGACTTGACTTCTAATATGTTTTAGCGATTCATGATCGAATGTATAACAAATTCTTTGGGCCATAAATAATGTTGCCAAGTTTGAAGCACACGAACTAAAGCATACAATTCTTTGTCATAGGTGGAATAATTCAAACTAGGCCCATTTAGTTTCTCGCTAAAATATGCAGCGGTTGACCTTCTTGAATCAATACACCACCTAGTCCAATCCGCTAGCGTCACATTCAATCTCAAAAGTCTTACCAAAATTAGGGAGTTGGAGTAGGGGTGCTTGGGTGAGCTTCTCTTTCAACAAGTTGAATGCCTTCTCTTCTTGAGTCCCCATTGGAAAAGCACTCCTTTCTTTGTCAATTCATTCAATGGTGCGGCAATGGTCTGAAATCCGCACAAAGCGCCGATAGAATCCGGCAAGGCCGTGGAAGCTCCGCTTTTTGTGACACGATGGTCGGCGTCGGCCAGCTTTGGGTGGCTACAATCTTTGTCTCATCCACCTCAATTCCTGTTGTGTCACAACATATCCAAGAAAGCATAACTCGATCGGTGCAAAAGGTGCACTTTTCGAGGTTACCAAACAAACGTGCGTCTCTCAAAGCATTAAAAACAACACGTATATGATTCAAATGTAGCTCATGTGACTTGCTATAAATCAAGATATCATCAAAGTAAACCACCACAAATTTTCCAATGAAAGGACGTAAAACCTCGTTCATTAAACGCATAAAAGTACTAGGTGCATTAGTTAGACCGAAAGGCATCACTAACCACTCATATAATCCGAACTTAGTTTTAAAAGCAGTTTTCCATTCATCTCCTAATTTCATTCTAATCTGGTGGTAACCACTCCGCATGTCAATCTTAGTGAAAATAATAGAACCACTCAATTCATCTAGCATGTCGTCTAGCCTTGGGATAGGATGACGATACCTTATAGTAATGTTATTAATGGCTCTGCAATCAACACACATACACCAACTACCGTCTTTCTTAGGAACCAAAAGAACTGGAACAGCATAAGGACTAAGGCTTTCTCTCACGTACCCACGGTCCAAAAGATCTTGGACTTGTCGCTGAATTTGCTTAGTCTCCTCTGGATTGGTCCTATATGCAGCACGGTTTGGCAAAGTCGCTCCTGGGATCAAATCAATTTGATGCTCTATCCCTCGAATAGGTGGTAATCACGGGGTACCTCGGTGGGAATACATCCACATACTCCTGCAAAGGTTAGCAATGCGGGAGGCAAAGAGCTAGCTATATCCTCAGCGAATATAAGGCATTTTTGCATATCAAAGCATAACATGGCAGCTCATTATCACAAATTTCAGCAAGTTCAGATTTAGTGGCAATCATAACACATCCCTTCAATTTAATCCCCTCGGACTTAGGACTAGGCGCCACTTTCTCCCTTTTAGGTGGGAAAACACGTTTTGCTACTTGCGATTTTGAGAATCATGCTTATCGGTGTTTCTTTCATTTTTAGCGCTCTTCTTCATCTTTCAAAATCTCGGTGGTGTCAAAGGCAATAACTTAATCTTCTTACCCTTGTGTAGAACGAGTAGGTATTAGCTCTACCATGGTGCAAAACATCATTGTCATATATCCAAGGCCTCTGAGCAATAAAGAGCATGCTTGCATCGGTACTATATCAAAATCGAGAACTATCTTTGTAATTACCATTTGAAAATTGCACGTTCACAACTTTGTTTACCTTTAACTTACCACGAATTGAACCATTGGATGTAGTAGGGGCGTGGGTGCGATTGTGTGGTCAAGCCAAGCTTCTCGACCATCTCGGAGCTTGCAAGGTTGTTGCACTCCCTCCATCAACGATGACTCTGCAGCTCATCCTTCACAAGAAATCTGGTTTGAAACAAGTTATGCCGTTGATTTTGCTCGCTCTCTCCACTTGTGCGCTCGGACTCGTTGCGCATAACAAGGCTCATATGATACTCGGTGTCATGGCTACTTGCTCCTCTACACCATCGGCATCTTTATGCATCTCGTCTCCTCCACTGCAATGTTAGCTGCAAGTACATATTCATCCTCAATATCACTAGTACTTACATATCCACCGTGCTGTAGTGGCAAGGTATGCTCGTGACTTGGCGATCCTTCATGGCGTGTCCCATTCCCTTACAGCGGTGGAAAATAATCCCGTGATACGACCGATGGAAGCAAGCAGGAAGAACTCTTGGTGGAGCCATGTACACTAGTAGATTTGCTTACCTCGGGTGCATGTGATGTGGTCGAGGTCTTGCTGAACGCACCCTACTCGAGGAGGGGCAGCGGGACCGTGTAGTGAAAGTGGGGTGTTTTGGCTTGCCCGACCTTTGGTCGTGGTGTAGACATGCTCCCAAAATTGTTTCTTGGCCTCTGTTGTCGTCACGCAATTCTTTTACGCCAAACATGCAAGTTGGAACAATCTAGGGACACTATCGTATTCTTTGTAATCCACTATGTCACGAATCTCACGTCTTAATCCTCCATAAAAGCGTGCTATTGCGACTTCTTCATCCTCAATAATATCACAGCGCAACATGCTAATTTGTAGCTCGATAATATTCTTCTTGGATCTATTACCTTGATTTAAGCGCTGCAATTTATTACGCAAATCACGTTTAAAAGAAGGTGGGACAAATCATTACGCATAGCAACCTTTAAACCATCCCGTAGTAGGCGCTAATCCTTCGGTGCAAACCCTATTCCACCAAATGATGGCAAAGTTTTTAAATTCACTTGTGGCTTGCCTAACTCTATGCACTTCAGAACTAAGTGAGCATTCAATTTTGTTCTCCGTCATCTCCCAATCTAGATATATTTACGCATCATAAGCACCCGCAAAAGATGGTATAGTGAACTTGACTTTAGCATATGGATCATCATGGGCATTATGTTCTTTGAAAATTGTTACCTCTCATACCTTGACGGTTGAAGTTGGCGGTTCCGTTATGTCGTGCATCAAAGGCGTCGTGGTCGTGCACCTCATTATCATTATCAAACTCATAGTCATGGGCTGCACCATGAGGTTCCACACGACCAACGTTTGGTGGTCGATTTACCATTCTTCGGCGTGTAGTGGCGCGCAATACTATCGTTGATTGAGCGTTGTAATGTGATCGTGGTAGCTTGAAGCTTCACGTCGATGTCCTCATTAACGGTAGTCGTTGTTCATCAATAGCGTCATGAGCTCTTCCTCAAAATACACTCTTGCGCATCCAATCCTTCACCTGACATGGTTAGTAGTAGACAAAAGACAACACAAAAGTATTATTCCTATCACTACTAGGTGGTCGGAGGGTGGAATCACACACTCTCAAGCGTCTTACCAAGCTCTTATGAGTTTCTTACCAAATTGCGCGGTGGTCTAATCGGCGAAGGTGAGATGTACGATCACGGCGGAGGCGAATCGAGGATCAATCGAGGGCGAAAGTATGTGGAGCTCGGATAGGCAATGTTTAGTAGCAAGTAATAGCAATAATGAAATCAGATTAGCAAAGCTGAATAAAAGTCCACGATGCTAAATCACGATTCTTTGGCCCAAACGCGTTCCTAGAACTAGCTCAAGCAAGCGGAAGGATAGGGTAGATACAAACACAATCGGATCCAAAATCACAAAGCAACTCCTTCTCTTTTTTTGCACTCTTTGCTTTCTTTCTTTTCTTTTTTTGGATGCAAAAACCCAACCTAGGGTTTTTTTTGCGAATGTGACCTTGACTCAAAACTCTTCAAAACCCTTTTAAGGTCTATGGATATATATGGGTCACAAACTTTTCCGGAGAGCGG